>ML111994.1:40457-93424 GCA_003697995.1 Taxidea taxus jeffersonii | reverse complement strand
AATTAAAAAAAAAAAAGAAAAACAATAAATAAATAAATAAATAAATATCAAGCACATCTAAAAAATCCCTTCATAGTAACATCTGGACTTATGTTTGATGACACACATGAGCACAATGTCTGATCCAAGTTGCCACATAAAATTGACCATCCCAATTCCTTACAGCAGGGCCTGGATGTCGCTCGACTCTGTTCCCAGGGCTAGACACCATGCCCTGCATAGTGGGTGCCCAGGACGTGTAGGTTCACTAATGAGTCAAGTTGGAAGCTCCTAGAATGACCTTGGAGGAAGCAAGGGAAGAGGAACAACTTTTTGCTCGACCCAGAAGATTGAATGTGAGTCCAGGAAGCCACTGGGAATCATGGAGGGGGGTTGTTCGTCAGAGAGATGAACCTGGCAGGGACGTGCAGGGACACATAAGAGCAACCCCGGCGGGGGCCTGCACCTGCTGAGATGCTGTGGAGCAAGGGTTAAACTGACTACCTGGTGCCCAGGCCTTGTGTCGTCTCCACACCAACAAGCTGTGTATCCTTGGCAGGCTGCCTCACCTCTCTGGACTCAGGCCTTGCTTCCACGGGATGGTCATCGACAGCTCCCTGGAGGCAGGATCCAGCCTTGAATCAAGTTTGTTGATCCAAGGGAGTTTTAAAAGCAGTCTAAATAAATTGCCCATACTTAGAAATGGGTAGATTCCAAAGAAAAAGTAAGGATTTATGGCTTCCCTGAACACTTGGGAAGGGTTAACAACTCCAGGCCTGACTTTTGCCGGGCAAAACCAGGCAGTCAGAACAGCTGCTGGTTCCTGAGCTGGGCAAAGCTTTTGGGCTCTCTTCGCCGGGCTCCCATTCTCTCCCTGGCACAGGGGCCAGAGTCAGTCCCTGGTCAGCACCAAGCTGTCATGGCCCATGTTCAGACATCTGCACCACCCCCAAGGACTCCCTCTGGAGGCCTCATGCCAATGCAGCCTCTCGCCGGGCCCCACTGCAGGTCAGGTGTGGAATGAGGCAGGTTATGTGCATCCTGGGGCAGCATTCCAAGATTCCTAATGAAAATGCCAAATGGACTCCTTAGGGAGCCAGCACAGGGTGGGGCTGGCCCAGAGCTGCTGGGAGTAACTAGAGGGACAACATTCTCTGGCTAATTGGATGGCTGGCAGTTGGGACATCACTAAAATAATTTTCTCTCATTCCCTGACTCCCCTGGTAGTTCTAACATCACATGCTTTTTATTTTATTTTTTAAAGGTTTTATTTATTTTTTGAGACAGACAGAGAGAGAGAGAGAGCGAGAGCAAGAGCGAGCAAGCAGGGAGAGGGACAAAAGCAGAAGGAGAGAGAGAATCCCAAGCAGACTCCACTCTCAGTGGGAGAGCCCAAAGTGGGGCTTAATCCCATGACCCTGAGATCATGACCTGAACAAAAATCAAGAGCTGGACACTAGCCAGCTCTTGTTACCAGCTCTAAGTTACCTAGGCGCCCTATACTGTGCTTTTTATTTTCATTTTTTTTTAAAGTTTTTTTTTTTTTATCGGGGGGGGAGAGAGAGAGAGAGAGAGAGAGAGAGAGAGAGCACAAGCTGGGGGAGGGGCAGGCAGAAGGAGAGGCAGATTCCCTGCTGAGCAGGGACCCTGACACAAGACTGGATCCCAGGATCCCAGGATCATGACCTGAGCTGAAGGCAGACACTTAACTTATGGAGCCCCCCAGGTATCCACAGGCTTTTAAAATATATATCTAGACACCTTACCCATAAGAGTTTGGGGAAATTTCATTTATTTCACCAAATTGTTCAAATGCCCAGACTGGGGAATTTGCATAGGCACTTAGTCATAACCATCCCCTTGAATGAGGATGCCCCGGATGCATCCTGATTACCTGCAGCAGGTGACCTTCTGAGCCCTCTCACTCAAAGCTCTCTGATTATTCAGTTAGAAGCAAATTTCCAAACTGTGTTTCCTAGGATCCATTTGATGATAAGAGGCAGAAGCGCAGTTTGAAATAGAGAGGCACAAAGGAACATTTACTGGAAGGAGTTTTGCTCATATTCTGTGGTAAGTACTTTGGGGGACATGGGATTATAATATAAAGTCTTTGACCTCAAGACGTGTGGCACGGGGAGCCTATAAGAAAAATAATGACAGTCATGGGCATTAAGGAGTGCACCTGTCACTATCAGCACTGAGCGTTATACAGAAGTGTCGAATCACTATACGGTACACCTGAAACTCATATAACACCGTATGTTATATTTTAACTATACTGGCATTGAAATAAAATGAAAAATAGTTGCATTTGATTTCTGCATGGAAAGCACATGGATTTGGAATCAGGAAGGTCCCGGCTTCTTCTGTTATGCATGAGCTTAGCAAATAGTGAGAAGTCTCAGTTTCCTTATCTTTGAAGTTGGGACACCTTCTTTCCTCGCAAGATTGTTTTGAGAATGGGCACAGTGTATATACAATGTTTACTGTGGTCTTGGCACACAGCAAGAGCTTAGTAAATGGCCGATGGGGTTGTTACTTTCTACTACTAACCAACCTGGGGTCTGGCGGTTCTGAGAACCTCAGATCTAGGGGTCTAGGGATGTTTCTGAAAGACCTCAGCTGGACCTTGGAGGGCAGGGAGGATGTGGGTGGGCAGTGGGCGAGTGAAATTATCTCAGGGAGGTCACAGGGTGTGCGGGGGGGGGGGGTGCAGGGAGAAGTAAGCACAGTGTGTTCAGAGGACAGGGCAGACTGGCCTGGCTGGAGAGGAGGGTTCACACAGGGGCAACTGGTTAGAACAACACTCAGCCCTTGTGACAGCTGGTTAGAATTGCCCTGTAATCCTCTCTGAATGTCTGCCACTTTGCCAAGTAGAAATTGGCATCCTTTGCTCTGGCTGGGGACTCTTCTTTCCCCCATCTGCCTACATGTAGGCTTGGGCAGTGGGGCCAACGAATCGTCCTCAGTCTCTGCCAAGTCTCCAATTAAGAGATTGCATACCTGGCATTTCTGTGCGGCTGGCCTGAGGAGTGCGTCCCAGGAGGAGGTCAGCCAGGCTCAAGCAGGGCGATGTCCAGTGAGTACGGAGCAGCAGGGCTGGGGGCCCTCTGACCTGGGATGGCTGCTCCCAGCCTTCTCTCCCCTTCTGTGCAGATATCAAGGGCTGGAATAGGAGAGCCTGATTTAGTCACTTTGGTACTCAGAATACTTTTCCTGGAAGAGCCCAAAGAAGCCCTCCAGTGCCTATCAATGTCGTGTCCGACTGTCCCTGCAGGGAATGCTGTGACACTTTCCTGACAGACGGGCTGCCCCTTCTGTGTGCAATCCTCAGGTGCCGCCGCTCACACCTCCCACATCTGCCTGACCTTCTGCTGGAAGCAATTTGCAAGCCTTACGTCCTGTACGGACATTGCTTATTTCTTTGTACTGATTTTTGTATCATTTTTATCACATAGTTACAGTGAGGGATAAGATTATCTAAGTAACTGGTAAAAGAGCTAAAAACTGGGAGGGCAGATGTGAGGGTGAAGGTCTGGCAGAGAACAGAACCAAGCCCACCTCAGGGCTCTGACATGTGTCTTCAGGGGACCCTTGAAGGCAAGGCCACCCAATCTTGGGACACGCTTGCTGGTGATGGGGCTTCTTAGTTTCCTCCCCGGTAACAACCACCCTGTTGATGTCCTCACTCTCTAGAGCCAAAGAACAAGGGACTCCCAGTCGTCTAGGATAGCTCTTCTTTCCTTCTGTGGCGTGAATAAGACAGTTCCTGTCTGCAAGGGGATGACAAACTGGTGGGGAAGAGAGATCTAGAAAGAGAAGTCTGCTAAGGACTATACCCTGGGACGAGGGTTTTACCTGCCCCCCCTCCAGCCCTAGCTCTGGTGTCTCCTGCACCTTGCAGACAAGATCAGGGGTCCTTTTTATCTTTCCCACCACTAGTGGCTCTTGGTCAGCAGAACAGTGCTTCACTGAGTCATCACCATGCTGAGTGCTGTTCTAAGTGCTTTCCATCGATTCCTCAGTCAACAGCCCACTGAGGAGAGGACTGCTCTTCTTCCTTCGTGACTGAGGACAGCACTCTGAAGTGACCTGCCCCAGGTACGCAATTGGAAAGTGAGAGACCCCGATTTTGACTCCCCCCACCCACACAACCTACCCTTCTGCCCACCCGTGGCACGTGAACTCCTCATGCCATGTGTCCAGTGGAGAATACCACATCTGGTCTCCCCCAGAAAATGAAGGTTTGATTTGGGAGGCTCACACAGTGGACGAGAAGAGAAGAATGGATAAAATGTCGGAGTAAGTTGGAAAAGCCTTTCCGTTCATGGCTCCCCTTTGAATGCAAGTCAGCAGGTGTCAGGGAAGCATTTGGGTGTTTGAAAAGAGCGGTGGTATTGGATTTGTGTTTAAGGGCTCTGTCTCCTGAAGTGCCAGGGAAATCAATTGCACGGAAGAGAGGGGAGGCAGAGAGGCCCCTGGGAGGCTGCTCCGGTTTTCCAGGTGAGCAGTGTAGGTACAAGAAGGGCAGATAAACTATGGAGCACGCCTTGCCTTTCAGACATGGCGCTAAGCACGTTCCTAAAAATTGCATTTGATCTTTGCAACAATCGTGTGTAGGGATGACTGTCCCTATAATTACCTGGTGAGCTGTGGTCTCTGAGTGGAATGCCCGGCCAGCAGCAGCAGCATGCCTGTGGACGTGTTTAGAAATGCCAGTTCTCCAGCCCCACCCCAGACTTACTGAATCAGAGCCCTTGAGGTGGGTTGGTCCAGTAATTTCTGTCTTAACAAACCCTCCAGGTGATGGGTTGGAGCTCAGGTGTGAGAGATTAGATGTCTCCTCTGACCTCAGATTGGGTCACCTTGTTTCACCCCTTCCCCCAGTGAATGGTTGGTCTGATGCTATGAAGACATCCACAGAGCTGCCGGGTTCCCAGGGGAGAGTTGCTGGAAGCAATACTTCCATCAGGAATTTATTAAGTGCCATGTGTGTACTCAGTGTCTTGCTAAATGTGCTCAGGCATTCAGAGGCCAGGCACCAGAGTTTAAAATATTTTATTTATCTATTCATTCCACAACCAGTTCTTGAGTACCTGTTATGGGACAGAAACTGTGCTGGGTGTGGGCTGCCACTGTGGCCAGGACGGAAAAGGCTGCTGCACTCAAGATCTTAGTTCTAGTTGGGGAAAATGGGAAGTAAACGAGTCAACAAGTGAGCTGGAAACAGGGATACATACTGGGAAGAAGATGGAACAGGGTCAAAGGCAGAGTATCTGGAGAGACGTGGAAGTCAGGGTTGGGTATCTTTCCAAGAAAGAAATTTGAGCTAAGCTCTTTTCCACATGCCAGGTGGGCATAGGTCTACAGAAGGCAATCTAAACAGAGGGAAGGAGGTCTGTGCCAAGTGCTCACGGGGGGTGAGAGCTTGGTGAGCTCGAGGAGGCAGGAGGCCGGTGGCTGGATGGCATGAGCGAGGTTTGTGGTGGAGAGAGGGTAAGAAGGCAGGGTGGGCTCGCTCAGCAGGTGGGCTCAGTTGTCCAGCTGTGAGAACAGGACACCCTTGGGTATCGGTCCCTCGCAGTGCCTGGCAGGCACACCCAGGGCTGAGGGATGATCCCTGGGATGCCCTCCCCACCTGGAAATCATAGGATCTGTCACTGATCCTGAGATGCGAGGAGCCTGTGGATACCTTCAAGCCAAGCTCAGCCTCCAGGAAACCCATTTGTGTGTCTGTTTGTCTCTCTCTTAAAGGAGAACCCTGGGAAAGACCCCGTCCAGAAGAAGATGCTGGAAGCCAGTGAAGTCTTCGTGAGGATCACACACTCAGAAAACTCCACAGCTGGAGATGCATACTCCAGTGACAAAGGCTGGCAGTCCTATTTTACAGATGAAATTGTGGCCCAGGGAGCCCAGGGCGTTCAGTGTGGTGAAAGGACATGGCTGGGTTCCAGGTGGCAGGGTTCCACAGTCCGGAATCAGCATCACCCTGTCCCCAACAAAGACCCCAGTGCTAGCCAGCTGCAGCCCTTTCCTCAGATGCCTGTGTGGCAGCCCCACAGGGCCCCTCCTGGGAGTGACCTTATCTTAGTAATCCCAGCCTCTCCTTGTTCCCCAGCTCTGGCCAGTAGCTGCTCTTGTCAGTGTGGTTTCTGTGATTTCTCAGTGTCTTGTTTTATTTTCCAGGACTCCCATACTTGGTCAGCGATTCTTTATGTTAACTTCTCTCTGTTAAAGGGGCCATCTCCTGATGGGACCCTCATGGACACACTGCTGCTTAATTTCAAGGACAGTTTCGCCCTTTCGCATGCTTTTCCCTCTCTGTCCTCCCTTGCATCTTGTGGAGCAGGGTTTGCTAATGGCATCAGGGAAACTGAGGTCCAGGTAGTAAGTGATGGAGCCAACACCGGACTCAGGCCCCTCGCCACCAAGGGCATGCCCCGTCCTGCTGAAGCCTGACTGCTTGTCCCGGCTACAAGGGAAAAACCCAGGATTCCCACCTAGAGCCGTAAAGTTGAGGTGCTCGCAGGCTCTGTTACAAACATTATAACATTTCTGTTTTCAGGAATGCGTTCCCTGGAAATATGAAAGAAGCACGAGAATTGCTAGTAAGTCCCCGTGATAAGTTCCAAAAGGAAGAAAGAACCTCAGTAAAATAGGATTATTACATGAGGTTTACAGCTCTAATGGGAATTTGCTGGAAAATGATGTTGTTTCTTGCTTCTTCTTGTTCTTCTCCATATAACATTTAATGAGCTGCATGTTTTGTAGGAAGTCTTTTCATTGTGCATTTTCCTGCATGTCTGGCATGTATAATAATTTTGAGGTGCGTAAAGAAAATGTGTTGACGTCCGCAAGTATCAGGCGCTAGGGTTTCTCCTTACTTGAGTATTCTTTGGGAAGGACTGTAATCTTTACATTGGTTTACATCAATTACCTTAAAAACAGAATAATGTGGCCAACACTTAGATGATATTTACAAGGTCCCAGGCTCCGCTCTGAGTGCTTTATTATATTAGCTTTTACAATTTCCACCACAAGCCTAAGATAACATGTTTATCTCTTCTTCATTGATGTCATTAAGGCACAGGGAGGTTAAGTGCTTGTCCAGGATCGCACAGCTGATAAAATTAGAGCTGGGAGTTGAACCCATGATATCTGGCTCCAGAATTCTTGCTTTTATCAAGAATACTGACCTTATTCCTTATTTCTTTTTTTAAAATATTTTATTTATTTATTTGAGAGAGAGACAGTGAGAGAGAGCATGAGCGAGGAGAAGGTCAGAGGGAGAAGCAAACTCTCCACGGAGCTGGGAGCCTGATGCGGGACTCGATTCCGGGACTCCAGGATCATGACCTGAGCTGAAGGCAGTCGCTTAACCAACTGAGCCACCCAGGTGCCCCCCCTTATTCCTTATTTCTTAAAGTTTTTTTTTTTTTTTAAAGAGAGAGAGAGGGAGGGAGGAATGAGGAGTGGAGGGAGAGAGAGACACGTAAGCAGGTTCCATGCCTAGTGTAGAGCCCCATGCATGGCTTGATCTCATGACCCCGAGATCATGGCCTGAGTCGAAATCAAGAGTCAGACACTCAATGGATGGAGCCACCCAAGTGCCCTCACTGGCCCTATTTCTAAGCTCACTTCCTTTTTGAATCTGCAGTTGCCAGCATAGGCAGGTTGCATATGATCTCTGAAAACTGAGAAGAAGAAAGGCTGATCTAAGGTTGTAGACTGCAGTCATGGTGGTTCAAGGGCACTTTGACAGTGTGCTGCCTACATTGGCCACACCCCCTCTGGTGCCTGGAGAACGTGGTGGATTGGGTGTGTCGAGGGCCTTAATTGTTCATGCCTCTCTGGGTCTCGTATCAGATTGTGCCTATCACATGAGTTTGGCCGATGGGACAATGGCAAACTTGATACGGGCAGAAACTTAGAAGCGTGCTTGCATGTGTCCGCTGGGCCCCTGGCATTACTCCAAGGCCAGACCTGGGCTAATTGGCTGCAGGGAGGTGAGAGACATGTAAACAGCTGAGTCATCCCAACTTTGCAAGCTTAGACCAATTTAGAGCCAGTCCAACTGCAAACCTGTGAAACAGCTCAGCCAAAATCCGTAGAGTTGCCTGTCCAGTGTGCAGTGGACTGTGGCTGCATGAGTGAACCGTCCAGGCCAGAACTGTAAGTTCATGAGCAGTAATAAGTGTCTGAATTCAGGTGATTTGATATGTAGCACCGTAGTGTCAATTGATAACGGACAGAGTTACCAACTATTGCCTATCTGCTCTTTGTCAGCTGCCATGTTGGTTTTTCCATGTCTCCTTTCTCATTTCATCCTCAAAACAGCCCTGCTGGAGAGCAAGGGTCTAGCCAGTGTTTCCATTATTGATGTGCTGTTAAGGATATCAAGACTATAACTCCTAATGGCTAACAAGATGCTCAACATCACTAATCGTTAGGGGAGTACATATCAAAGCCATCACGAGATACCGCCTCATGCCCAGGAAGATAGCTTCTATCAAAAAACAGCAAATAACAAGTGTTGGCGAGAAGGTGAAGAATTGGAACCGTTGTGCAGCTGTTATATAAAATCATGCAAATAAAATAAAATTCCTTCCAAAAGGAAGCAGGGTCTCAAAGAGATTATCTGTACATCCATGTCCACAGCAGCATTATTTACAATACCCAAAAGGTGGGAATAACCCAAGTGTTCATGGATGGATGAACAGATAAACACAATGGGGATATGCACAGACAATGGGTATTTAGTCTTAAAAGGGAAGAAAAATTCTGGTTATACAGACTTGAGTACACTGATGTGTGCTACACTATGGATAAACTTCGAGGACATTTTGCTGTGGGAAATAAACCAGCCACAAAAGGACAAATACTGTATGATTGCACTTATATGAAGTATCTAGATGGTACAGTTCACAGAGACAGAATGCAGAATGGTGGTTGCCAGAGATGGGGGAGGAGAAAGTGGGGAATTATTGTTTAATGGGGGCAGAGTTTCAGTTTTGCAAGACAAAGAGAGTTCTGGAGATGGATGGTGGTGATAGTTGCCCAACAATGTGGACCTATGTAGTACCACTGAACCATACACTGAAAAATGGTTTATGTGGTAAATGTTTTTTTAAAGATTTTATTTATTTATTTGACAGACAGAGATCACAAGTAGGCAGAGAGGCAGGCAGAGAGAGAGAGAGGAGGAAGCAGGCTCCCTGCAGAGCAGAGAGCCCGTTATGGGACTTGATCCCAGGACCCTGGGATCATGACCTGAGCCGAAGGCAGAGGCTTTAACCCACTGAGCCACCCAGGTGCCCCTTTGTGGTAAATTTTATGTTCCGTGCATTTTAACACAACTGAAAAAAAATTATGATTACGGTTCCATCTGCTTGTAATGCAAATCCTGTCAAAATCCTACTATTTTTTAAAAGGATTTATTTATTTGAGAGAGAGAGAGAGAGAAAGAGGCAGATAATCAGAAGCAGACACCCTGCTGGGCATACAGCCGGATGTGGGGCTCCATCCTGCCACCCTGAGATCGAGACCTTAGTCGAAACCAAGAGATGGATGCTTAAATGACTGAGCCACGCAGGCACCCAAAATCTTACTACTCTATAAGCCACTGCCTGCAAGTAGCCATCCTTTCCAGTGGTGTTTTGTTTTGTTTTGTACTGCAGTTTATCTTTGGTGACCTCTTACTTAAGGTCAAATGATGCATGGGAGCCACAACCTCCCTGAGCTCACAGGCTCTTCTGGGGACTCGCTGGGTTCACATCTGTCCTCCACCCGCGGTGTGCTGCAGTCTGTGGTCTTGGCAGCTTACAGAACACACCCCCCCCCACCCCCCGCTGGCCCCGAGCTGCAGTTAATTCATCTGCAAAATCAAGATAGTAATAGTACCTACCTCCTGGTGTTGTTGGGAGGAATGAGTGATAGGACATGGGGAAAATGCAGGGCAGGGGGCCTGGCAAGAAGGAAGCACTCAGTAAATGTCAGCAGTTGTTGGTACTTGATAAAAGACAACGACACCCACCTAGTGATCCTGAAAAAAACATAATAGATACTCATCATTATGCAGAACATAAAGAACATAATTAAGAATCTTGGCAACTGAAAAACATAGCATATGGTTTCATACCTATTGTGTGATCATAAGAACAAACGACTTGTTCTTTTCCTTTGGGTTAGTATTCAAAATTAAGGGAAAATTGCCCACAGTCAGAGTCTGGCCATGATAAAAATGGGTCACACTATAATGCCTTCCAAAGGCAAATGATTCAATTAGTGTTGGAGCAACCATGTCACAGCCTTGGATCCCCTTCCCTGCACCCCCTAGCTTATAAGCAACTCTCCGTTCTGAAGCCTATCTCGAAGGTCTCAGTGGGTGATATCTTGTACCTGCGTCACACAGGCCCCATGTAGCTCAAAACAGGGTGAACTTTTTGAAGGATGGGGCCACGTCTGGTTCACCCTCCAGGTATCACTGTGCTTGACTCAAAGAAGGTTCTCAGGAGACCCACAGGATTGAACCATGATGTTGTGAGTCCTTGGGGAACATAGTTAGATGTTCCTTGAGAACTTAGAGATATGTTGACATTTTGAGAATTCAACTTTAAAATGCCATACATAATGGATCCCAAAAGAGATGCAGAATGTGGTCATTGAAATGTGAAGACACCTGGGACACCTAGACCTTAGGATCATCACCTAAAGAAAAGTGTGTCAGTCAGAAGGCAGTGTTGATTGGTTGTGTCAGTGGTGGCTTGATCAGCTCTGGATGATTGGAAAAGGGGAGTCACAGAAGCAAATATTGCCAGGACCAGCCCAGTGTTCATCAGGGAAGAAGTTATATAGGCATTGGGTCCATTGATCAGGTCATGCATGCCCATGGTGGAAGTGAACACTTGGACATCGTAAGCCTGGCAACATTTTGGTTTTAATTCTATGCTCAACAGTCTGTTGGGTGGGAAATACTGTGTTCATTATACAGCCTCAAGTATTCTTGTTTCCATGTGTGGTAGGCAGAATCATGTCCCCCCAAGAGGTCTATGTCCTAATTCCTAGAACCTGAGAATATGTTATATTCCATAGAAAAGGCAAATTAAGGTTGTAGATAATATTAAGGTTACTAATCAGCTGATCTTAAAATAAGGGAGATTAGCCAGGAATATGTGGGTGGGCTCAACATAATCACAAGGGTCCTTCAGAATGGAATAGGGAAGCCTAAGAAGAGTGAGGGCAGAGTGATGTGCTGGGAGAAAGCTTCAAGCTGCAACTCCTGGCTTTGCAGGTGGGGGAAGAAGGCAACAAGCCAAGGAATGCAGCGGTCTCTAGGAGCTGGAAAGGCAAGGAAGCAGATTCCCTTCTAGAGCCTCCGGAAGGACCGCAGCCTGCCGACAGCTTGATTTGAGCCTGGTGATGCTCAGGCCAGCCTTCTGGCCTCCTGGATTGTAAGATAATAAATCTGTGTTGTTTTAAGCCACTAAGGTTGTGGGGTTTGTCGCAGCAGTAGCAGGAAATGAATACAGCATGGCGGTAATTTCTCAATGGGAGTGAACACACTGGCAGTTTGATTTATGTTTCAGTTTCAGGGTATGTGGTTTAAACTCTCCACGGGCTGACGAAATCAGATTTCTGAGTTTGCAAAGCCAGGCAGACTCTGTCCCCAGAAGGGCTCCCTACTGAGCATGAGAATGATTACCACCTACTGAGAACGTCTCTGTGCTGAGTGCTTCAGGTACACGACCTCAGAGTCCTCCAGCCCAACCAGCTGGATATGGGTATGTCCATCTCACAGATGAGATAACCGAGGTTCAAGTGGAGCCACGAAACCTCAGAGGACATGATCCGGATTTAGACCCTGTTCAGGTGCCTACATACTTGTGCTGTCCCCAGCACTCCGAGCTGTCTCACCGCCAGGCTGTCCCAGAGTGCAGTCTGTGTGGTCATGTTGCAGGAACAAAAGCAGGTGGACAGGAAACTCCCCTGTCTTCATGTTCAGCTGGGGGCTTTGGGAAAAGGGGCTGCAGTCCCACAGGCTGGACGGTAGAAAAAGGTTGCCTATATACTCTGAAACTCTCTCTTTCTCTCTGTTAACTGTTTTACAAACTATATATGGTTCATTATGCTGTGTGTTCTGTTATAGTCAATGACTTTTTAAAAATATATTTTTTAAAGATTTTATTGATTTATTTGACAGAAAGAGAGAGAGCACAAGCAAGGGGAGCAGCAGAGGGGGAGGGAGAAGCAGACCCCCTGCTGAGCAGGAAGCCTGATTCAGGACTTGATTCTAGGACTGTGGGATCATGACTTGAGCCGAAGGCAGATGCTTAACTGACTGAGCCACCCAGGCGTGCCTGTCAATGACTGTTGTTGTTACTATGTTCAGTATTTCTTAGTGGAAGAGCTTGCTTAGTTAATTTAAGTCAGGTGTGTTTAACCTGAGCCAGGTGCGGTGAACCTGAAGGAAGACAAAGCACTGAACACCTAGATGGTCAGAGAAAGCAGACTAGGAAACTAAAATCCTATATATCAGGGGTCTCCTTTTCTTCTACATAAAACCCTTGGTGGGATGCTCATATGCATAAGATCAGCTCCAGCAAACCCGCTTGGGGTTTGCTGCCTGCAGGAAAGTGACTGACTGCAGAATGTCACTGACCACAGTCTGCCACAGTGGGGCCATATGACATGGGATATGTGGACACCACTCCCTGAATCCTCCCAACTTGTGTGGCCAGAGAGGGAGCTGGCCCCAAGGGTCAGAGTGACTTGCCCAAGATCATAGAAGTGCAAGGTGGCAGGGCTAGAATTCTCACCCAGGCTGCAGGGGCATGCCCTTCCAGCTGCACCCCAGCCTCCTTCCTCTGTACCCTGGCTGTGCACGCCGCCTGCACAGCTGTGCCTCAGTCTCCTTCCTCTGCACCCTAGCTGTGCACACTTGTACAGCTGTGCCTCAGTCTCCTTCCTCTGCACCCTAGCTGTGCACGCTTGTACAGCTGTGCCTCAATCTCCTTCCTCTGCTCCCTGGCTGTGCACGCTTCCAGCTGTGCCCCAACTTCTTGATTCCGCACAGCGCTTAACCTAGTGCCCCGCATGCATGGCAAGCCCCATGTATGAAGGAAGCTCCAGTTTTGTACATGGAGAACCATGGGTACTGCGCCTGGTCTTCCAGACATTTTGCTGGGTGACAGCAGGACATACTTGATTTTCACCATCTACTGATTGGGGATATTCATCTCTGGAAGTCATTTTGACCACTTATGTTCTCAACTCACTCAAGAGGTGGCCTGCAAAGACCTTGCAGCTTTGTTCCAAAATTTCCATTCAAATAGCCACACAAGCAGAGAGGCCCCAGATTCTACGCAAACCCCAAATTGCCCCAGCCCCTCCTAAAGGAAATGCAAGAAGAGGGATCCTGCCCTGCACTGGGCTGCCCTAGCAAGTGTTGGCGCAAACATGCTCCCTGCTCTGGGAGCATTCTTGGTTCCATGCTTTCATTTTCCTGCCAGGCTTCAGGAGATTCAGGGTTCACTGCTTGTGGGGGGCCTCCCCAGAGGAGATCTGGCCCAGCCAACTTCCCCATTCATGGTAGGTCCAGTGAGAAACGGGAGTCCTGTGCCCACTGTGCAGCAGAAGGACAGAGGTGGGGTGAGAGGGAGCCCCTCACCCCAGGGAGGGCATGCTGTCTGGCCCCATGGTGGGGTTCCACCGGGACAAAACAAATATGTGCCCCAGGCTGCAGCTGGGAGGCCTGGGGCACAGGGTGAGGCAGGAAAGACAGAGCACAAGGCCATAGCAGGTGATCGCACTGTCCCCCGCCCACCCCGGGCAGGGCAGCCTTCTTCCCAGGGCACAGACATCTTCCCAAGGCATCTTGGCCCAGAGGAGCCAGGACACTTGGGGGCAAACCCTAGCAGCCCATTCCCCCTCCCCCTCCACTCCCCATTTCCTGCGCACTTTGGACTTTGGGCACTTTCTCAGACTCAAAGCCCAAGACAAAGTAGCGGCAAGGCTCAGTGAGAAATGTGGTCTGGACAGCCACGGGCTCAGAAAACCCAGTGGGAGACAGAAGCTCGGGTGCGTCTGGCTGGCCCCCAGTTTCAAGAGTAAAGGTGGGCTCTCCTGCTTGCCCTCCCCCCAAAAGGAAATGCCTGGATGGATTCTGTAGGAATGTGTTGAGAGGCCATGTTGTTGGTTATTCATCTCTCTGGAAGGATGCCCGCCCTGCCCAGGCTGGCTCTGCCCCAACCCCCACAGCTGTGGTCCTGCAGCCCACCCTCCCACCACCCATCCCGGGCTCCAAGACTGTCTCGCCCTGGGTTCAGTGAAGGTAGCCAAGGGCCTGCATGGGGGGATGTCTATTGATTTGGGGTGGTTTTTCTTTTACTTCCTTGTTTCTCTCATTTTATGATGGGCTTTCTTTCCATTGCCTTGAGAAGCCCCTCGGGAGAGGCTGGCTTGGGGTCTTCCTCACTAATGCATGTCTGGCTCAGGGCTGCTGTGATGGATAGAGGCAATTTTCCTTGGAAATCGGCTGCGATATTGGCAGTTGTGCGGGACATACATTACGTTCTTCTCGCGGAGATTTTCCATGGGGTCTGGAGATGCAGTGATGCTGTTCATAAGGGAGTGGGGGAAGCACCTGAAAGGAAAGGCATCTATTTTAAAGATTTTATTTATTTATTTGTTAGAGAGAGGGAGAGAGCAAGCACAGGCAGACAGAGTGGCAGGCAGAGGCAGAGGGAGAAGCAGGCTCCCTGCCAAGCAAGGAGCCCGATGTGGGACTCGATCCCAGGACGCTGGGATCATGACCTGAGCCGAAGGCAGCTGCTTAACCAACTGAGCCACCCAGGCGTCCCAGGAAAGGCATCTATTTTAATGTTTTGCAGAACTGCATCTCCTACCACATGGGTGCAGCCCACTCTTGGGAAGTGGCTTCTTTTGGAAAACGGGAACTTGCAAAGGGCTTGTTAAAGGTAAATAAATTCAAAGGAGGGTAAACCGAAGCACGTGCAAGTAGAACCAGCTGAAGGGGCCTCCCAGGTCCTGGAATCCAAGGTTTCTTTGTTCTCAGTGGAGATGAGAGAGACTCCTGCTGATCATCACAGGCTCTGCTGCCCACTGTGGAGGGGACTGGGCACCTGGGAAGAGGGGACAAGTCACCATGCCTGCCCTCTCCGAGTTGACAGCTCTGCTAGGGAGACACGCACAAAAAGAGCCCTCGTGATACAACAGTGCAAGTCCATTCTAACAGCTAACATGCCGGGTGCATATTATGCACCAGTGCCTAAAAACATGGAGTAATTTGAGCCCCCTGAAACTTAGTGATTCTGATTATCATCTCCATTTTACAGAAGAGAACACCGAGGCAGGGATGGCGAAATCACTTGTCCAAGGCCCTCTCTCTTAAATGGAGGAACTGGGATTTGAATCCAGACCCTCTGGATCCTGTGCCTCTGCTCTTTCCTGCTGGTTCGTTTCTGTCTCTGGCTCACCTTGGGAATTATGGAGAACTCAGAGCTTTAAATGGTGCATTTGCTGGCTCTTGAACCCGAGATCCTTGTTTGGTCAGCCTTGTGCACCTGCCCCTGGCCTCACTTCTTGAACCTTGGCCTTCCTCCTCCTTTGGTGACTCACCTCACCGTGGCTGAAGGCAGGCAGGGCCTGGAGTCAGCAGGGTGCAGCTTGGAGAGAAGAGGCTCTGGTCCAGGGTTGACCATGGTCTTGCTCCCAGGAGCGTATGCTCAGCACACATGGGCCTATTCTGGGCTGGGCTCTGTGTTGGCCACTGGGGGAACATCAGTCTCCTAGGTCTTACTGTCTAGTAAGGGCATCAGACAATACACAAATCAACAGGTGGGAATGCAAGTGAATGTGATACAGACCATTAAACTGGCTCACGTGATCCGTAGGGATGGGCATACGTTTTGAGCTGGATGACAAGTGAGGCCTCTCAGAGAAGTCATTTTGAAGCTGAGATCTGAATATTAAAGCAGAGCCAGCCAGGGGATGATCAGAAGGAAGGGCATCCGGGAAAGAGGCAGCTGCGTGCCAACGCACCGTGAAAGGCAGGATGACTGTGCACACATGGCAGTGGATGGAGCCCGGTGGGTGGGAGTGTGCTAGACGAGACAGGCCCCGTGGGGGTATGCCAGGGCTCAGAGGCCATGCGAGGAGCCAGGATCCTCTTTCAGTGCATTAGGAAGTCATGGGTGCCGTAGGCAGGGGAGAGACACACCAGGCCCTTTGCTGCGGTGTTAGTGGTCCCAGCACGTGTAAGGCTCAAGGGTGGATCGTTCCGCCTGATGGTCAGAGCCCTGATTGTAGAATCAATCTTCATCCAGAAAACATTTTCAGGAGCAATGACCATGTGCCAGGCGCTCTGCTGGGCACCGGGGATACAAAGTAGCCTGGCACACAGTCCCACCTTGAGGTGGTTTTATGGTATGTGGCCAGCGGGGGTCAGCAGAGATGTGAGCACTGGCTTCTCCCAAGGGAATGGGGGACACATGCAAATTTGAGTCCTCTGTTCTTTTTTTTAACGAGATGTGCCTGAGAAGGAAGAAAATAAAGTACTTCTCTGACTTAAGAATTTTTAATGAAAATAATTACATTCCAATGTAATGCACATGAATGGAACCACTAAGTTCGTCTGGCTGCAGGGAGATCTTAGGAAGAAGGTGATCTTGGAAAACGAACAGGAACTTGTGTTGGGTGGGGGTGGAGAAAAGGCTTAAGAGGTGGGAATCTGCATGGGGGAACAGACAGTGGCTCGACCTGGGTGTTGGGACCCTCTTAGTGAGAGCAGGGGCCCAAGGGAAGGCAATGAGGGCAAATATGGAAAAAAAAAATCCCTCCATACAAATGTGATGGCCTCACATTTCAGCCAAGACGCTTCCACGTGCAGGCACTTTAGGAATGCTCAGAACTAGCCAAGTCCTCAGAAGTCAGAAACTTAAGAGACTTTGCTAAGGACTGAACCTGGTAAAGAAACCAACACCAAAGCCAAGGAACTTTCCTTAAATACCAGCCCATGTTGGACTGCCCTCTGGTGGCTACACATGGAACCACAGGCCCACAGTTCCACAACACAATTTTCTACTCTTCCCTCTTGTTTACTTAGTAATAAACATGTTTACTGTGCTTCACTTTGTGTACCAAGAATGGCCGACCTGGCAAACATCATCTCTTCCATGATGCTCTCCTATATTTCCATCCACAAATAAGTTCTGCCTTCTCAGTTATGATTCCCCAGTCATCTTTCACGGATTTACTGAGAAACTAGTTACTGTATGCTGGGCTTTTTTCTTTTTTGGGGGGGGTTGATTATTTATCTATCTATCAACCTATCAATCTATCAATCTGTCATTGATCTATCTCTCTATTTTACATTTATTTATTTATTTTTAAAAAATTAACATATAATGCATTATTGGTTTCAGAGGTACAAGTCTGTGATTCATCAGTCTTATGTAACATTCAGTGCTCATTACATCCCATGCCCTCCTTAATGTCCATCACCCAGTAACCCCATCCCCCACCTTCCAGCAACCTTCAGTTCGTTTCCTACGTTTAAGGGTCTCTTATGGTTTGTCTCCCTCTCTGGTTTTATCTTGTTTTATTTTTTTCCTCTCTTCCCCTATAATTCTATTTTGTTTCTTAAGTTACACATATCAGTGAGATCATATGATAATTGTCTTTCTCTGATTGACTAATTTTGCTTAGCATAATACACTTTAGTCCCATCCATGTCATTGCAAATGGCAAGATTTCATTTTTTAAATGGCTGAGTAATATTCCATTGTATATATATACCACAACTTCTTTATCCTTCATATCTGTGCTCTTTCCATAGTTTGGCTATCACGGACATTGCTGCTATAAACATTGGGGTGCAAGTGCCCCTTGTAATCTCTACATTTGTGTCTTTGGGGTAAATACCCAGTAGTGTAATTGCTGGGTCATAGGGTAGCTCTATTTTCAACTTCTTGAGGAACCTCCATACTGTTTTCCAGAGTGGTTGCACCAGCTTGCATTCCCATCAACAGTGTAGGAGGGTTCCCCTTTCTCTGCATCCTCACCAGCATCTGTCATTTCCTGGCTTGTTATCTTTAGCCATTCTAACTGGTGTGAGGTGGTATCTTGTTGTGGTATTGATTTATGTTTCCCTGATGCTGAATGACGTGGAGCATTATTTCATGTGTCTGTTGGCCATTTGGATGTCTCTTTTGGAGAAATGTCTGTTCATGTCTTCTGCCCATTTCTTGATTGGATTATTTTTTCTTTAGGTGTTGATTTTGATAAGTTCTTTATAGATTTTGGATACTAGCCCATTATCTGATAAGACAGATTGCAAATATCTTTTCCCATTCTGTCGGTTGTGTTTTGGTTTTGTCCACCATTTCCTTTGCTGTGCAAAAGCTTTTTATCTCGATGAAGTCCCAATAGTTCATTTTCGCCCTTGTTTCTCTTGTCTTTGGCAATGTTCCTAGCAAGAAGATGCTGCAGTCAAGATCAAAGAGATTGCTGCCTGTGTTATCTGCAAGGATTTTGATGGATTCGTGTCTCACATTTAGGTCTTTCATCAATTTTGAGTCTACTTTTGTGTATGATGTAAGGGAATGGGAGTTTCATTCTTCTTCATGTGGCTGTCCAATTTTCCCAACACCATTTGTTGAAAAGACTGTCTTTTTTCCACTGGATAGTCTTTCCTACTTTGTCGAAGATTAGTTGACCATAGAGATGAGGGTTCATTTCTGGGTTTTCTATTCTGTTCCATTGATCTATGTGTCTGTTTTTGTGCCAGTACCATACTGTCTTGATGATGACAGCTTTGCAATAGAGCCTGAAGTCCAGAATTGTGTTGCCACCAGTTTTGGTTTTCTTTTTCAACTTTCCTTTGGCTATTCAGGGTCTTTTCTGGTTCCATACAAAATTTAAGACAATTTGTTCCAGCTCTGCAAGAAAAGTTGATGGTATTTTGATAGGGAATGCATTGAATGTGTAGACTGCTCTAGGTAGCATAGACATTTTAACAATATTTTTTCTTCCAATCCATGAACATGGAATGTTTTTCCATTTCTTTGTGTATTCCTTGATTTCTTTCATGAGTGTTCTGTAGTTTTCTGAGTACAGATACTTTACCTCTTTGGTTAGACTTATTTCTAGGTATTTTATGGTTTTGGGTGCCATTGTAAATGAGATTGATTCTTTAATTTCTTTTTCTTCTGGTCTCATTGCAGCTGATTTCTGTGCATTGATTTTATATCTTGCCACTTGTTGAATTCCTATGTGAGTTTTAGCAGTTTCAGGGTGGAGTCTTTTAAGCTTTTCTACATAGGATATCATGTCATCTCCAAAGAGTAAGAATTAGACTGCTTCGTTGCAGATTTGGATGCCTTTTCTTTCTTTTTCTTGTCTGATTGTTAAGGCTAGGACTTCTAATACTATGTTGTACAGCAGTGGTGACAGTGGATATCCCTGCTGTGTTCCTGATCTTAGGTGAAAAGCGCTCATATTTCCCCATTGAGAATGATATTTGCTGTGGGCTTTTCATATATGGCTTTTATGGTGTTGAGATATGTTCCCTCTATCCCTACACTGTGAAGAGTTTTAATCAAGAAAGGATGCTGTACTTTGTCAAATTCTTTTTCTGCATCTATTGAGAAGATCATAGGGTTCTTGTCCTTCCTTTTATTAATGTGTTGTATCACACCAATTGATTTGCAGATGTTGAACCACCCTTGCAGCCCAGGAATAAATCCCATTTATCATGGTGAATAATCCTCTTAATGTACTGTTGGATCCTTTTGGCTAGTATTTTGGTGAGAATTTTTGCATCTATGCTCATCAGAGATATTGGTCTGTAATTCTTTCTAGATCTTTGGTTTTGGGATCACGGTAATGCTGGCCTCATAGAAAGTGTTTGGAGGTTTTCCTTCTATTTCTATCTTTTGAAACAGCTTCAGAAAAGTAGGTATTAATTCTTTAAATGTTTGGTAAATTCCCCTGGGATTTTACCTGGCCCTGGGCTCATTTTTGTTGGAGATTTTTAAAAAATTTTTAAAAAATTTTTTATTTATTCATTTCAGAGAGAGAGAGAGAGAGAGAGAGAGAGCGAGAGAGAGCATGAGAAGGGAGAAGGTCAGAGGGAGAAGCAGACTCCCCGTGGGGCTGGGAGCCCGATGCGGGACTTGATCCTGGGACTCCGGGATCATGACCTGAGCTGAAGGCAGTTGCTTAACCAACTGAGCCACCCAGGCACCCTGTTGGAGATTTTTGATGACTACTTCAATTTCCTTGCTGGTTATGGGTCTGTTTAGGTTTTCTATTTCTTCCTATTTCAGTTTTGGTAGTTTTTAAGTCTCTAAGAATGCATCTATTTCTTCAGACTGCCTCATTTGTTGGCATATAGTTGCTCATAATATGTTCTTATAATTGCATTTCTTCTGTGTTGGTTGTGATCTCTTTTCTTTCATTCATTATTTTATTTATTTGGGTCCTTTCTCTTTTCTTTTTGATAAGTCTGGCCAGAGGTTGATCAATCTTTTTCATTCTTTCAAAGAACCACTCCTAGTTTTGTTGGTCTGTTCTTTTTGTTTCTATTTAATTGATTTCTGCTCTAATCTGTATTATTTATCTTCCCCTGCTAGCTTAGGCTTTATTTGCTGTTCCTTCTCCAATATGCTGGGCTTTCTAACACCCACCTTACATTCAAGGTGTTGTGAGTATTTCCCTTCTTCTCAGACACAGTGTGGGGTCCTAGAAGGCACAAAATCAGAGTGAATCCTATTTGTGTCTTATAGAGCAGGAAAATATTAAGTAGAAAAACCCAGAGGTGGCCCCTTGTGCCTTCAAAAGGGGTATGTGTGTGTCATAGCTCACACAAAAGGGCACATCCATTTTTGTCCTGAGCCTTTCCTTTTACTGAGCTCTGTGGGAGATGCAGACACTGTGGTGAGGTGGATCAGGAGCTACTGTTGCTGATGCAAAGCCAGCTAACAGGTATTGTGTGCTTCAGAGACGAGAGTGTGCTACCTTTCTGCACTCAAGGTATTCACCTGTTCCATGGAGATGGTAGGACTTATTACACAGACAAGTACGTGATCTTTAGCTGAGTTACCACGTGGGCTGTGTGTGGTTAATGAGCAGCCTAGGACACAGTGTGCCCTGCCACTGCCTGGCAAGGGGAATAGAGGAATTCCCCTTTTT
The DNA here is from genome assembly GCA_003697995.1 of Taxidea taxus jeffersonii. Taxonomy (NCBI): domain Eukaryota; kingdom Metazoa; phylum Chordata; class Mammalia; order Carnivora; family Mustelidae; genus Taxidea; species Taxidea taxus. The sequence continues at coordinate 72,235 of ML111994.1, read as the reverse complement.
ATGGGAATACGATATTAGAAAGACTGTCTTGTCAGTTTCTCGTGAAGATTAAATCTGATAATGCCTGTAGAGACTTAGAACAGGGCCTGACATCATGAGGCTTCAATCAGTCCAGCTCAGTCTGAGGGAGAAAGAGAAAGGAAGAACTATTACAGATTAGGACACTGCAGAGTTAGGTAATGCATGGACCTTACAGCTTATATGAACAAACTGCCTTTAAAAACACATTGTGAGACATTTGGGGTTAGGTGAACACAGACTGGGCATTAGAAGATGGGAAAGAGAAACACAATCCCTGGCACCAGGAACTGGCCTGTGCTATCAGCCATTCTTCTTTTTGCAGGGATGATCTTCTGATCTTTGTCTTTGTGGCCACCAGAGTCTCTGCTTGGTTAGCTTAGTTGTCAGCTACTAATTATACAGTTATTTCCTGAAATGCCTGGACTAGCAAGTTTCCCAGACGATGCCAAAGGGCTCCCTGTGCATGCAGGGGCACCCCTTCTGTGGAGGAGTGGATGTCTGGAGGTCCTTACTCCACCATTCCCACAGATGTCATCCTCCCAAGTAATTTTTAGGAACAAATAATTTATCTGTATTGTGCTGGTGCAACCATTTCTTTCTTCTCTCCTCAAATATTAAAATACTCTGCAAGAACCCACATACCCGTGCAAGAAAGTTTCTGTGCACAAACCAAGAGACAGGATCTAGGTGGAACATCGGGGGCAAGAAGATTTAAAACAGGAACAAGAGGAAAAGAAAAGCTACTTTTCTCCACTTTGCTGCCCCACCTCTTCTCCCAAATCCTTGGAAAAGTTGCCATATATATGGGGCTCAAACTAACTTCACTTAAAATTTGAAAGACCAAGAATAAGGCAGATATTGGGAAAATGCCAGAAGAATGTTAACAGAGTACACATGGCAGCCGGGCGTTGGGTATCCAGTGATGACTAAGACACAGAACCTGCTCTTCAGTATCTCTTAGTTCGAAATAAATTTAGAATTAGGGTCTATGATTAAGATAGATGATGCAGGTGGCCCAAGAGGGAAATGATGAAGTTTCAGGGGCTTAACACACACACCTATTCCTCATTCACCTTTCTGAGGCAGCCACGGCAGGGCAGAGGCAGGCTCCTTCTACCTTGTGGGCTCCTAGTTCCTCTGGGTCCTCTGAGTCTGCTCCACTTGGTGTGATGGATGGGGAAAGAGAGTCAGGATGACATCACAGTGGGTCAGTTCCCAGGTGGTGCACTCGTTTGCTTCCATTCCCCTGGCCTGAATCTCATCATAAGTACACACCTAACTGCAAGGGAAGGTGGCAGTGCACTTTGTTTCTGTGCCTGGGGGAAGAGGAGAGAATGGGTTCTGGGGATGACCTGCCATCTCCACCCCCTCCATCAGGTCAGTACATGGTTGTGATGCCACCTCTGAAGGGCTCAGTGTCTGGGAGGGATCACGGGAGGTTCAGAGTAGGCAGGGACTTCTTACTGTGAGTTATGGGAACATTTTCTGGAGCAATCATCCTGCCAGCTCCCTCTCAATGGTCTGGGGTTCATGCTGGGAGGTAGGCTCTTTGAAATCAGGTTAGGCATCCTCTTCTCTGGGATAGTTAAGAATCGCCCCTGAAGCCCTCTTACACTGTTGATGGGAATGCAAGTCAGTGCAGCCACTTTGGGAAACAGTGTGGAGATACCTTAAGAAATTAAAAATAGAGCTTCCCTATGACCCTGCAATTGCACTACTGGGTATTTACCCCCAAAGATACAGATGTAGTGAACAGAAGGGCCATCTGTACCCCAATGTTCATAGCAGCAATGGCCACAGTCACCAAACTGTGGAAAGAACTAAGATGCCCTTCAACGGACAAATGGATGAAGTAGATGTGGTCCATATATACATGGAATATTATGCCTCCATCAGAAAGGATGAATCCCCAACTTTTGTATCAACATGGATGGGACTGGAGGAGATTATGCTGAGTGAAATAAGTCAAGCAGAGAGAATCAATTATCATATGGTTTCACTTACTTGTGGAACATAAGGAATAACGTGGAAGACATTGGGAGAAGAAGAGAAGTGTGTTGAGGGAAATTGGAGGGGGAGACAAACCATGAGAGACTGTGGACTCTGAGAAACAAGCTGATGGTTTTGGAAGGGAGAGGGATTGGGGGGTTGGGTGAGCCTGGTGGTGGGTATTAAGGAGGGCACAGATTGCATGGAGCAGTGGGTGTGGTGCATAAATAATGAATCTTGGAACACTGAAAATATAAAGTTAAAAAAAAAAAAAACAACAATCGCCCCTGAGCTCTCATGGTGTCCAGAGCTCAGCACTACCCAACCCCTTTCAGTTATTTCTTTACTTGTGGGTGGGTCTGGATCTCAATGGCAAGGAACAGAAAAAAGGTAGATGGGGAAGTGCAAAATGGGCAAAGGTGGTCAGAAGGTACAAACTTTCAATTATAAGACAGTAAGTCACAGATGTAACATACAGCTTGGTGACTGTACTTCATAACACTGTCTTGTATACTTGAAAATTGCTAAGAGAGGAGATCTTAAAAGTTCTCATCACAAGAGAAAAAATTGTAACCACGTGTGGTGATGCATGTTAGCCAGGCTTATCACAGTGAGCATTTCTCGATATATAAAAATACCAAATTGTTATGCTGTATCTGAAACCAATATAATGCTCTATGTCAATTATGTCCCCCCAAAATATGCATATATATAAAAGAACCCCAGGTCATTCATATAACACTAATAATTGGAAATATTTATCTAGATATCTGGGCATGATGACTATTTTCTTTTTCCTACTGCCATGGTCACAGCATATATAATTAATTCAATCACTGTACAGGTAAACTGAAAAAAAAAAGAAAGTAGTTTAAGCAAAGAGGGGGTTTATCATGTTGCTGATAAATTGCATCAGTCAGGATACAGACCGGAGAGGAAAGCCCAGTGCATGTGAACAGGGAAAGTATCATATAACGAAGCCTTCATGGTGACTGGAGTTATACTGGAGTAAGGGATTGGGACAAGGGGACACTGGCTTGAGGCAAGTAAGGGCATCCTAAAGGATGTGGCAAGAGGTGATATGCAAAGCAGCTTAGGCAACTCCTAAGAGAAGGACTCTTCTATCTGTGTATATCAGTCCCAGGGAAGGCTGGCTGGCTCTGTCTCTGAGTCATGTTCAGTCCTCTCCTGTCCTTATCATCTTCCATTCATCCTTCTTGACAGAGGACCTTTGATTCCTGCTCTATCTATCTATCTCCAATATATATGTATTTTTGGTCACATTTCAATGTCAATTCAATAGTTCACATTAGATTGATTAATTTGGTACTATCATGTGGTGGGGATCTAGGGACTCAAGGGATTCAAGGATGAACAGGGCAGGTGGTCCCTGTTCCTTGGGACTTGCAGTCTAGTATGGAGACAAGTGAACATGGACTTGGACATAGGTAGGTTCTAAGTGATGGAGCAGTCAGAGAATGCTTCTCAGAGGAAGTGTCAGCTAAGCTGGGTCCTAAAGAACGAGTGGAAGCTAATCAAGACAGGAGGTGCAAAGTGAAACGATGAGCATTCTGGGCAAGGGGAGCAGAAGATGCAAAGGGCAGAAGGTAAGATATAAATAAAAGATAAACACCCCCATTTCTTTACTTAAAAAATTTTAGGGGTTCTCTGTGTCTTTATGGTTTGGTTCAAGTTCTTGAGTCTGTTCCCTGGGGCAGCTCACTCCCCAGAGGAAGAAAGGAGGGGACTGAACTATGGATACTCAGTATTTCCCACTATTTACCAAACAGGAATTTTGTCTCCTGCATGCCGTTCCCACGTACGCAGAGAGGTGTGATGAGGGTTTGGGGAAATCTCTCCTCCTAGAATTTCCTTCCAACCAGCCCTCCCTGCCATCATCATTTCTGCTCCCCATCTCCTGTGGGGATTGGCTTGCACAAGGCATATGCATGCTATCCCAAACAAGCACTTTGGGGACAGTGGGGCCCAGCCCCAGACTGAGACAGGACCTGCACAGACTGAAGGCAGCTGTCGACAGAATTTTGTGAATTACTGTGGCTCTTTCTCAGTCCATCCCAGACAAGGACACTTGCCCTACCTCAGCACAGACATCATGATCAGCATCAGTGTCACTCTTCCTACTGCTGTTCTTAGTCCACCACCAGAAGTGCTATTGGGATGACATCATCTTTAGAGAAACAGCAGCCACATCTCTGAGAGCTTCAAAAGGACAGCTTCCTCTCTTTCCCTCTCTCTCCTTCTTGCCCACCTTCCTTCTTCCCTTTCCTCTTTTTTTTTTTTTTTGTAATAAGGAAAATTTCCAAATCTGCAGGAGAGCAGACAGAAAAGCTTAATAAACAACCAGGCACACACCAATCAGGCAACAATGATCACAACTGTGTGGGTCTCATTTATACCCCCTACCCCACGCTCTTTTTTTTTTTTTTTTTTGTCCATGTTGATATACTTTAAAGCAAATCTCAGACATCCAATTATTTTATCTGTAAATGCTTCAGTAGAACAGATACAGTCTTAGAAAAAATATAACCACGATACCACCTTCACTCCTAAAAATTCAAAATAATTCCTTAATATCATCAAATATACAGAGAGTTTTCAAATTTCCCCCATGGAGTACAAAGAAATCTTTTTTTACAATTGCTTTTGTTGGAGTAAGTGCACATACCACATTTGCTTGACATGTTTCTAAGCTTCATTTAATCTTGGATGATTCCTGTCTCTCCTTCTCTGGCTCTTTGTCTCGTCAGTTTCTTATTAAAGAAACCAGGTCATTTATCTTCTAGAGTTTTCCATGTTCTGGATTTGATGGATTGTATCTTAACACATTCCTCTATCCTCCATATTTCCTATAAAGTGGTAATTAGTTCTAGAGGGTTGGTCAGATTCACATTCCACATTTTGGCAAGATGAAATGACATTTTCTATCACTTCCACCCATCAAGACTCCTCAAGCGCACAGCGCTACACTGGTTGACGCTCTTGCTCTCCAGAGAAGGGCTAATTGTGTGGCTGCTGTACTATAGAGTTGGCTTTGCAGGAGCACGGGCTAAGGGTTTTATGAAGCTAATAATGCAGGGCAAGTCTAGTGCTGGCGGAGCTGCCCGTGCAGAGGGGGCAGAAGGAATGTGCATTTCCCTTCATGCACATCTTCTCCCTGGATGTGTCTGTTCATGGTCTCCTGCAGACTTGACTACACTGAGGAGACAGAGGCAGAAGCTGGGCTTTGAACCTGGCATATAACTCTCCAGCAGTAATCAGGCCTTTGAATGATGACGTTACCACAGATGATCTTGCTGCTGAAATGAAAGGTGCCACCGAGTCCCAGGAGCACGAGGCCATCGTCATCTGGAAATTTTCCTTGGCCTGAGCCCGGGTTCTTCTCCAGATGCAGATCACGAGCGTGAGCTTGTGTACACACAGTCTTTTTAGCAGAGTGATGCTACGGACCAGAATGGAGAGCTGACAAGAGTAAAACGGGGAAAGAGGAAAAGCCAAAGCAGGTGAAGAATTGCTGTGGGCAGTCGAGCTCAGTCTCATCATGAAGGACTCTTGAAAGAACCACACAGGGGGCATTTTTGAATTTTCCACCCAAGAGATGAGAATGAGAGTCCCTCACCCACTGGCTGCAGTCTTCCATGCCTGAAGGGTCGATACATGGATGGGGTGTTCACATGCATCTTCCCAGGTTTGCACATGCATCAGAATGGCTAAGTCCTCAAGCAGTGGCTTTAGTCCAGCTAGACATGGACTAAAGAGGTGCCGATCCAGAAAACGAGTTCCATGGTACAACTGAGGCAGGGAGCTGTCCAGATGCACCCATACGCTTGTTGGCTGTTTGCTACAGCAGTATCCTGAGTGAGGAGGCAGGCCCGGAGAGTACGGTGGGGCCACCCTTAGGTTTGATGATTCACTAGAAGGACCCAGACAAGATACTGTAATCACAGGTGTGGTTTATTACAGTGATGGGGTACAGACTAAATCCACCGGGACAAAGGCACTGAGGACAGAGCCCTGGGGAAACCAGGCGGGAGCTTCAAGTTTTCCTTTCTCAGTGGAGTCCCATGCACAGATTAACCCCCCTCCACAGCCCCCGGCAATATGTGATGTGAGACAACGCAGACCCACTCTGGCCAACCAGGGAAGCTCATAGCCCTGGTATCTGGGGTGCTTTTGGACCCTCACACCTGCATGCCTGACTCCACCGCTCACTCTCCAGCCCCCTTGTCCTAACGGGGCTCTGGCTGCTCTCAGATCTTCTCAAGCATTGGCTGGGTTTTAGGGTATTTTCCTGCGGGGCTGCAGGGTGAACAGAGGCTGCCAGAGCCCCCCTTCTTTCCCAGCCGCTCCTCTTCATCTGGCTTCAAACCTGCCAAGGTGGGGCACTGGGGGCCATATTCCATTCCGGCCTTTTCTTTGTTCTTCAGCAAGCGGGGAGGCTTGTCTTTTTCCTCCAAAATGCCTCCCCAAGTTTCTCCCCTCCATTGTCTGGGTCAGGCCTTGGGGCTATCCTCTAACTGGATCTCCTGCCTCAAATTTCTCTCATTCCTCAACCACCCTGGCTGGGGTCCCTAGGGGATCTGAAGCATGGTTTCTTCTCAAAAGTTGCTGTGGCTTTCTACTGCTCCCAGGTACCTGCAAGTTCTGTAGGGGGTCCTCTAGGTCCTCGGAGCTCTGGCCTTAATAAATGTCTGTAGTCGCAGACCCGCTTCCGCTCTCAAGCTTCACTGAGACCAAGTTGCCTTGTACCCAAGGCCCATGCCTTGCATTGGCTGCTCGACCTTCCCTGGGCCCCCCTGTTCTTCCAAGCCTGCTTCAAAGGGCAGGAGGTCTTCCTGGTGGCTCAGTGCCAAACTAGGTTTCCTCCTGTGTGTTTCTGGAGAATGTTGTCTTGATTGTACTGAATTTATACTTAACCCCCCTGCCCCCTCCCCCAATCCCCAGTGCGGCTATTCTCACCAGAGGACCCTTTGTGCTCGTTGGGACTTTTGTGAGCAGAGAGCAGAGTTTGGGCTTAGCTTTGGGGGTGACTCTTAAGCTCCCTAGGACTTTCCTTGAGTACTTTACCTTCTTCCAGGCTGAAGTGTCCTTCCTGGGAAGTGGGGAGCATGACCCCTGTTATAAGCATTCATTTCTGGATTTATATAGCCACCCTCTACTAGACCACATCGCCCCAACATTCCCGACTGCTGTGCCCTCCCGCAGCTCCCTCGGTGGCCATTCCTGCTAGGAGACCTCTCTGCAATCACCTCGGTTTGTCAGAGAACTTCCAACGACATTGACTTTCCAAAGGAAAGGCATGGGGATTTCTGGTCCCTTTCCCCCAGGAGGCCCCTTAGTTTCTGAGCCAACTGTACACCTTTCCTCCCAGCCTGTCTGCAGAGGCCCGGTACTTGGAAGGACAACCTCTGTGAGGTCACAACTGTGCTCTGACCTGCTTTGAATAGTGACACTTTGCATGACAAAGAACAAAGACAATTTGCTTCTGGCTGGTTCCGATTCTCTCTAGACTACAAAGGAGGGCAACTGTTCAAAAAGCCATCTTCTCTCTCTTTCTATCTTCAAGATTTACAGCAGGGTTTCTCAAATGTTAAAATGTCCGGAACTTGCCCGGGGATCTTGTTAAAATGCAGATTCTGACTCAGTAGTTCTGGGCAGGGCCCTGAGATCTGGCATTTCTAACAAGCTCCTGGGTGAATAACTTTGCTGTGTGCCCTTGGACCAAACTTTGGAAGCCAGGTAGGTCTAGCTCCACAGCCAGGCATCCGGCCAAATCTGTGTCTCCAATACTTAGTATTTGTTACCGGGTAAATTGTGGGTGATAGGTAATCGTCGCTGGCTGGGTTAGAGAATTAATTCATCCTGATTATAACGTTGATGATAAAAGCTAGTGTTTGAGCCCTCAGTGTCTGTCAGGTACTCAGACTCCATTTTAATTCGAAGTAGAGCCAGGAAAGGGACTTAGCACCGCGCCTCCCAGTTGGCCGGTGAGAAGCCCAAGCCCCAGGGAGGCTGAGTGATTGTTCCGATGGCGAAGCAGGCGTGTGGGCCCAAGCCCAGGCCCTGAACACCTGCGGCACCCAGACCACCAGACGAAGGGGATACAGGTCCCACTGCCAAGTCCCTTGCCAACTTGTAAAGGAGCTTTCCCGAGCTTATCGTGGGTGCTTGGCAGTCTCCCTGATGGCATTGATGACCTGCACCCATCTCACAGTCAGTAATCTAGGTCCCTGAAGTAGGAAGGGTGATCTCTTTGTGCTAAGGCATAGATTTCCAAGGGATCAGGAAGGAATGACCCTGGAGACCAGGGACCCTCAGGGGAACGTTTACAGGAGCATCACGGGGTCTGAGAAGCTCGCTGCTGTGTTGTTGCATGTGACATGGGTGTATTCCTAAGAGGGTGAACCCACAGACTTCACCAGCTTCTCCAAGGGTATGTGACCTCAGAAGAGCTAAGAACAACCTCTCTTAACAATTAGAACTGTCTCTATCCAGGATTCTCGTGACGGATATAAATAATTCTTCAGAAATCCCAGAGAGAGGAAATACGTTTCAACATGTGGCAGGAAAGGGGCAACCTCGCTAAGACTTGTTGGCCTGGTTATGGACTGTTGGGTCCTTGGACACTGTGGGCCATCTCTTCCCATCTCCATCAGATCCTGCTGGGTTCTTGGTGGTCACCTCTGTCCTCCCCACGGGGCAGGGGCCATGTCCTATTCATCATCGATTCTAGGAGTTGTCCCTCGGTGTCCGGCACAGAGCAGGGCTATGAAATGTTAGTGGAATTGCTAGGACTGGCTAAAGAAAGCTGGACCTTTCTTTGGAATTCCCTTCCCTCGGCCGACGTGGGTCTCCTGGGCGGTCCTGGAGCAGAGCACCACGAGAGGAAGCCGTCGTCTTTTGGTCCACCACGCGGCGGCGCTATGGGTCTGCAGTTGGGTCCCTCGGCGTCTCCACCCGCTCGGCGCCAATGCATTATTCAAAAGGATGATCGCTACCGACAGTTAGACTCACGATGTATAATGTCACACCAAAATGGCCAATAATGAAAGGGATGGGGCGACGATTAGCTGCATCCCAGCGCGCTTGTCCCTGGCGTTGCGTGGACGGTGCCTGCAGGAGAGACACCGCCTGGCCCACGCTCCGAAGGAGTCACAGATTCATCGTGCAAACCCACAGGTTGCAGCCAACTATTTCCAAGGGATATTGCCTTCCTGGCTCCCCACGCTCATCACGAGGCGGATGGAAAACGGTCCCTGGAGCGCGGGCTGCACCTGCTGCCGGCCCAGGGTTTAGCTTGGCCGCATTAGAGTGCATAGCCTGCAGGAGTAGCCCCGGAGGGATGTACAGAAGTTTCGAGCGAGTGGGCCGGCTGGGCGGGAAGAGGGGAAAGTCGCTTCCCTGCCGGGGTCCTGCGAACCTCCAGCTCGGCCTGCCCTCCTTGGGCGCCGGCTCGGAGCTCCTGCCTCTAGGCGGCGGCAGCGCATCAGCGAAAGCGCTCGCGAGCCGGGCTCGGGCCCGGGCTCCCAGACAGGGTTGCTCTCGAGGCCTGCAGCTTCCGCCCTGTGAGTTTGGGAAGTGGCTTCTTGTCCTATGTTCAGCCTCTGTTTTCTCCTCCGTAAAATGGGGCTGTTAGCACCTGCTGTCCCAGGTATGTGAAGGCTCTTGTGTACTCTGATAAGCACCTTCGGGGGAGGCATTTAGAGGATTAGGGGAACCCAGGGTCCAAGTCTTAACCTCTCAGGGACCGAAATTTGTTTTGCAGAAGATAAGCTTGGGGCAGACGATGCTCAAGGTTCTCCCATTCTGCGCTCCAGCCTTCTGTAAAACAGACCTAGCCTGCGTATTACACCTCCGAAGCCTTGATCTGGCAAACGGTCAGAAATTATGGAAGCAAAGAAAGGAAGGGGCAGTTAGGATGACCTAGATTATTCCTCTTACGAAATTCGTCTGTTACCAGGGAGTGAAGGTCCAAGATACTTTCTTCTTCTGCTCTTCCTGTAAGCACCTCAGAGACCACCTCCCTCGCCCACCCCCCCCCCCACAGCCTCCTGTAACATCCCCCCCGGCAATGTCAAGTGTTTCTGATTCTGCACTTGTTCATTGCACCTTAGAGCACAATAGTGATATTGTTGATATTGTTTCCTGTGTTTGTTTTTGAATTGAGTCTATTTCCCCTCCACCATTCTTACTGCTCTTAGAGTATGTTACTTCCTCTATAGTTACTTTAGAGCATAAAACTTGCTCTATGTTGTGATTGCGTGTGTATGCCTACCCTCTCCGCCTCTCCCTGTCAATCAGGTATCTATATTGGGGCTGCCAGTAACAGGGCAGCTAACCCAGTGCCTAGCCAGTGGTAATCAGTTGAAAAGAGACTCTTATGTGAGTGAACGAATGAATGAATGAATGGAGATTGTAGGTGGGGGAGCAATGATATGAATGAGCGAGGCATCTCTGGTAGGGAGGCTTTAGGTTCCGGGGCAGCGTCCTGGGTGAGGACGGATCTGGAGGAATTATATGATGCATTGGGCTGCCTCCTCAACAACACAGGGGGAGGTGATCCTTTTTATGCTGCCTGAACAATGGACATCAAGGTCATACATCTGCAATTCCAAACTCAGTCTTCTTCTTCTTCTTCTTTTTTTTTGTATTGTGTGTGTTCAAGTATAGACTTCATGTTCTCTTTTATTTTCCTTGAAGGTTAAACTTTTGCTTTTTTCATCTATAAAGATGTTTTAAAATCCCATCTTGAAGCTTTAAAGATTTTTTCTCCCAGAAGCTAGCTATAGATATATAAAATCCACCCACCTTACAAATGAAAATGATTGATACACATCAAAAAAGTTATCTGCATCGGATAATAAAACCCAGCTTAAGCCTCTCTTTAAATGCTCACTCCAGGAATTTAACTGAAAAGGCAGGTTCCTTACAGACTCAGTGGTAGGGAATTAGGAGTGGGGATGGTTCTAGGTGGAAAGGGAAACTCACATTTCTGCAGGAGGTGTCCTAGGCACTTTATGTAAGGGACACCACTTAATCCGCCCACCGCAAGGAAGTTAGCAGCAGCCTTAGTTTTTCAGGGGAGGGAATTTGAGGCTCTGATATGTTAAGTAACTTATCCAAAGCCACACATGCCAGTTGGTGGTAGTGGCTTCCACTTAAGTTTCTGAACACGCAGACCTCACCCCAACATACGTCGTGTGATCCCACCATCTCGGAACTCCTTGAGATATAACTTTATGTGAAAGGAATATAACTCTGTGAAAACTGAGTGCGCCTTGTGGCTGCAGACCTCTTCTGATCCCTCGTCGCCCAATCCTGAGTCCTGGTGTGACTTTGTCACCCACAGAGGTTAGGAGCGGGGGTGGGGGTGGGGTCTGGGAAGTCCGGCAGGTGTGGGTTCAAATTTCTGTTCCTCCAACTTCTTAGCTGTTCGGCTTTGGACAAACTCCTTAACTAGTTCTTGGTTTTCTCATTAAATTAGAGTGTTGCCTACTTTATAAGATAGTTTTGAAGATCAAGGGACATAATGAATATAAAGAAACCTGGACATAGGAGGTACTCAGTAAACATTAACAGGATGTCTTCCTGAGGCATTAATGGTGCTTTGACTTTTCCCCCTGTGCTCTGTGGTGGACCACTTTCAGCCCCATCTCAGGGCCAGGGGAAAGCCCTCCCCTTCCTCAAGGTACTTTATTTTGATCTTTCAGAAATGGCCTTAATAAATATTTAAATTTATGATGACTATTAGTATGAATGGCGCCTTCTACAATAACAGTGCACAACTTGCACAACAGTGCCACGCGGTCTTGGGTCCCTTTGGAAAAGAAAAAGAAGTATTTTTTTTTTTTCCTGAGTGGAAGAGGAAGACTTCACGCCTTTGAGAGATGAACCTCCCTTGCTCTAGGGTGAAACTGACCTGTGGATGAAGGTTCAGTTCTTTCCTAGTCTAGGGTGTGGGGGTGGAGGCTGATTTTCCAGATGGGCACAATCCCAGAGAAAGAGAACTGAAATTCCTGAGCCACTAAGAAGAAGAGCTATGGGGGTTACTCAGTCAAACTTTCAGTTGAGAAACAGTGGACAGGTGCCAGGGGGATGGAGCCTCCCATTCCACAGTGTTCCGGCCATAGTTCACATCTCCGTGGGAAAGGTCTCCGAGGCGCTGGAGTGGTGACAGCAGCAAAGCCCCGCCCCTCAGATGGACCACACAGGGCTTGACAAGGAGGACCAGGAGCAGCCACCACGGCAGTTGGAAGAGCAGAGGCTCTCCTGTGTTTTGACTGTGGTGCCACACGTAACATGCATTATAGGGTATCAATTAGGAAGGCGGGTTTCAGAGGCTCATGTCTCTCTGTCGCTACCTAGTTGTAGGATCTGGGGCAAGTGTCTCAGTTTTCTTATCAGTAACATGGAGATGTTAACAGGATCTAACCCAAAATGTCGTGAAGATAAAGTGCATTAAACCCTGTGAAGTGCCCAGAACAGCATCTGACATGCAGTGAGCGGTCAGTAAAATGCCAACAGTATCATTTGAGTTTCAAGAGAGATGGGAGGCTCCACTTCATTCCCCTCCCAAGTAACTGAAAGTGGGCTTATTGCTGATCTTGGCTGACAAGGCTGAGGTGGATTTAATTTGATTTAGCAATATATAGAAATATGACATTTCTTGCAAAAAGGAAAAGAAAAGAAAAGAAATCCGACATTTCTTGGACCCGAGAGTGAGAGAGGCAATTCACCGGCCTTGCAAGTTTTGTTATTATTGGTGTAGGCGGGGTTTCAGAAGGCCCGGCCCCCCCTCCCCTGAGCCTTGGTCCTCACTGTGTTCCTGCTGTGGGCGCCCCAAACTTCCTGTTCTCCTCTTACTCTCTAATCCTGACCTGTAGGTTGCTGTTTTCACGGTGTACGTGTTACTGCTCATCTTCGTGGGAAGAAGTCGGGGAGAAATCACAAAGGTGGGTAAACAGGTTCCCAGAGTCTTACAGAATGGTCGTAAGTCATTTTCCTGGTTTGTGCTTCCCGATTCCCTTTCTGAGATATTCAGCTTTTTGCTTCTCTTTCGTACTCCTGAACACAGGGCTCAGCACACCTCCCCTTCCTGTCCTCAGAGGCCTCTTTCCCGGAAGCCCCTCTGTTGCCTGCAGATCCAAGAAGCCTCCTGCCGAGAGGGCTTAGCCATGCAGTGTGGAGCCGGGGGCCAAGCTTTCACCCTCAGGCTCTGTGTGAGGTATGGTCCCTGCATGAGGGAGGGTACAGGGAAGGGAGACGGACAGTGGAGGACATGCAGACGGGGGTGTATTGCTGAGGCCACAGCATCACAAGAAGACACACCTGCTCGCTCGTGTAAGACATCTTTGGTGCTCCACGGGGAAGAAGGGACAGGATGTGTCTGTTGACTCCTCACCTTCTGTCTCTCATGGGTCCAAGTGTGCTCCAGACATGTGAACTCCTCGGCACCTTCTGGATGCGGTGCACAGACCGTGGCTGATGGAGAAGCTGGACCCCATGATTCCTAGCACAGTGTTCCACCTGAGCCTACAAGGCGGGAGCCAGAGCCTGGGTCTGCTTTGGTTGGATGTGAGTGCCGGGGCTGCTTTGGTGCATACTGCTGAGGGTATGATGGAAGTGGGACCCCCCCCCAAAAAACAGAAAAGCTGGGACAGCCCCAAGGCTATGGGGACAGTGGCTGGTGCCCTCCTTTGAGTGAATGACCAAGTTGTCTTCAGAGAGGCAGGTCCCTTGTGCTGATGTGGGTCCATGGGGTCCATCCTCTCTCTGTGACTCAAGGACTTCCATGCACTTCAACCTGTGCTGTCACCATCTCAGCAAGTGGCTTCCAAGTTCACCGCAACAGGGGAAGTGAGCGCAGGATGAACTCCTGGGGCTTTGGTTCCCTCCACTGGAAGGGGACACACCTCTCTTCTGCTCATCGCCCTCACTGCAGAGGCTGCCCTTTTGGAACCAGCCCTGGATACGGCTTCCTTCAGCTGCCGCTACTCAGGGACAGCCGAGTGGGGGCACGGATTTCGGCCCCTGTGTGCTGGATCTTGGACTCCTTTAGTGGGGGACTGGGGCCAGAGGGTGGCTCATCAGCGTGGGCAACATTTCCTTAAGTTGACTTTCTTTCCTTCTGAATGTCAGGGCTGCGTGGCGGCTCCCATCTGTCTCTGGCTCCCTCTCCTTTATCTTTCCTTAGGTGTTTCCCCCAGTAAATCCCATGTACATCTTTTAACATCTGCTCCTCAGGGAACCTGAATGAACACATACATCACGATGACTCCGCAGATAATTTCTAGCCCTGCCTTAAATAGTGCCCTCTATTTTTTCTGAAAGTCAACATCATTTCGTGTATTTTATTTATTTACTTTCCTAGGCACCTACTGTTAATTTTTTCAAGGGACCTAACATCATACATGCCCTTAATCCATAATATATTTCTGAATTCCTCCCTCTAGGAGCGCTCTGATTCTTTCTGCTGTCTGGAGTAGGGGGTCCTCTGGGTCTGGATGCTGTCCTGTTAGGCTGGATCTTCCAGCTGCCTGCGTTCGAGCCCCCTATCTTCCCATTAACTTACTTTCTTGTACACGGAAGGACAAATCCCAGTAGTTTCCCAAGAACGGCTGCGTAGAAGTTAACTTCGATTCTGCAAATATATTTATTTTGCTCCTTCTGTTGGAAATACTTTGATGGTATTCTGATTCCAGTTCCTTTGTACGTGGGCTTTTTTTTCCCCTTTTCTATCTGGAAGTTGGTCAGATCTCATAATATGTCTTAGTGTGGGCCTTATTTTCTCTACTGTGCTGGGCTTTTATGGTCCTTTTCTGTCTGAAGATTTGAAAGTTATGAGACAATGAACGACGAAAAGTCAGTCTCCCTCCTCACCCAGGAGAGGGGCCGTGCACTGTCTCCTCCCAGAGGCATTGCTGTTCCCAGTGACTTGTGCACCTGCTGGCACATGGGCCAGTGGCTCATGGGCAACTTGTAGGCTGACATTACATGCACTTTACTGACACTTTCTCAACCCACTGCCAGGTCTTTGGACACATCCTTTTAATAGCATCACAGGGTTCTAATATGTACATATGCCACAAAACGGATTGAATTGGTTCACTCTAGTGAAGTCTGAGGCTGTGTCTACTGTTTATATTGTGAGTACGGAGGGAAGACGTGTGCTGTACCTCTTTGTGTCCATCAGATTATTTTCTTATATTTTATTTTCAGTGTGCTCGCATGCGTGATCTCAGTTCTGGATTAAAGAGGACACAGTCTTGTGGGGTTTCTTATTCTTTTCTCCCCGAGCATGGTTATGGACCAGACCCCATTTCGCCGGTAATGGAGCGTGAATGCCAGGGAACGTTTGGTTTGTCTTTGGCCAACGCACAGAGTCCAGAAATTCCCTTCCCGCAGACCACTTTATGCTAAAGGGAGGCTTTCTCACTCACGCCGGGTGACACCATCTCCGGGCCCGGATGTCCACACGTACCCAAAGCTGTGAGCTTCGGAAGTCACGATTTTCCGCCCTTCTCTGAGCTTCTGAAGCAATAAGAACAACACAAATTATACACCTTCTCCTTCTTCTCCACAAGTTCTGAATGCAGGGAGAGCTCAGATGCTTTCTGCATTCCACCCTCAATGAGGTCTGATGTGCACAGGGAGGTACCACCTTCTGTTGGTTGGACGGCTTCCCTCTCTCAAGTATTTTTATATCTAGAAACACATCCAATCCCCCTCCACCTCTGCAAGGTTTCAAAGCATCTTGTGGTTCCTCCTGCTGGTTAAATGGCTTCACAGGGGTCAAGGTCACACAGGGATTTCAGGGAAGATCAGGGTCCTGATCCATGATTTTCTAAGGCAACCTAGAGCTGATTCCACTAGGCAACATGATGGGAGTGTTTTCAGAAAACAAAGAACCATCAGAGAGTCAGAAGGAGATACTGGAGTCAAGGGGCCATGAGTGTGAATCCTAGAAATCTCTTCTCCTCTCTGAATCTCACGTTCCTCCTTCTGCAATAATAATAATAATAGAGGGTACTGCCTTCCAGCGTTGTCGTGAGCATTAAAACATGGACATGAGCACACGTATCACAGGCCTGCTGCAGACCAAGTTTCTGGGTCAGAGACCACTTGTGTGAGTGACTTGAAATGCAGGTCAACAGACTGGAGTCAGGGTCTCTAGGACTGTGGATGGTCACGGTTACATGGACCTCCACTATGATGCCTGGACCTAGAAAAGGAAGGGGCCCTTGAGTGGCAGAGCCCTAAATAGAGCCAAGACTCCATCTTCCCGTGTGGTTCTGTTTACCGCTCCAACCCCGGTCCCCCACGACCTTGTGCTTAGGAGCACGCAGCCTCGTGAGGAGAACCCAACTCGCTGGGGAAGGCCAGTGTGGGCAGCTTTCAGAGACCCTGGAGAGACAGATGGGGGACAGCCCAGAGTTTGCGAGGGTGGGATGAGTCAGGTGTGGGCAGGAGGCTGACTCAGTGTGGGGGCCAAGTGACAAACTCTAGCAACAGAGCCAGGTTGACAGGGAACATCTCTGATGGGGCTCAGCTACTCGAATCTTGGAACTATCCAGCCGGCGGAGGTTGGGTTTCATTCTGTTCGGTTATGGTGTCACTGCTCTTATGATTTATATGTTCTTTGCTCATGTTGGTCAGGATAGGTTAACTGCTCTAAGAAGCCAGCCCCTGAATCTCGGGGGCTCAACATGCTAAATGCTTATTTCTTTTTTTCTTTTTTCTTTTTCTTTTTATTAACATATTATATACCCCAGGAATACAGGTTTGTGATCCTCAGACTTATATACTTCACAGCACTCACCATAACACATACCCTCCCCAGTGTCCAAAATTTAAATGCTTATTTCTTACTCACTCCAAGTCTGTGGCAGAGGCTTGTGGCCTTCTGTAGGATGACTCAGGGTCCCAGGCTCCTTCCATGTTGTGGCTCTGTCCATCCTCAGGGACCATCTGCATTCAGCCAGCACCAGACGGAGAAGGAGTTTTCAGGAACTTTTCATGGGCCAGGCCTGGCAGTGCCCTCCCAGCACATGCATTTACTGGCTAGAACTCAGTCACACGGCCCACGGGGCAGAGAAGCCAGGAAACGTGGATCCACTATGTGCCATGTGTGAAGTGAAACAAATGGCTTTGAGAACACAAAGCGATCTTTGTATGCGAGTACCTCTGTGCCTAGAAAGTGAGTTCTTCAGGACGCCGGCACTGTGTCATGGCTCCCACGTGTTCTGGGTCTGGTCCAGTGTTGGGAGTGGGGAGGGGACTTGACACACAGCATAGAAGACTCCCAATTCTTTGACTTTGTCCTGATTTGGGATTCTGTCCCTGTTCACTGGACTTGGTGACTAAACCCAACTTTCTCTGGGTGACTGTTTTCCCTGAATTTTTCTGTTTCTGGCTTCCATCCTGGTTCTGGTGTCTTGGCCCCAAACCTCAGCCCTGGGACCATCTGTCTCCTGCAAGTGATAGGAGAACCAGACAACCAGGAGGAATGCCTTCCCCTGCTCCTCCCCGCTCAGATCACCGTCGCTCCTCTAGCTTCGCCAGCCTTCCAGCTTCCAGCAGCCCTTTCCCCAAAATGCCGTGTCTGGGAAGCTTTTTCAGCACGAGGGCAGGCCTGGCCTGTGTCAGGGTTATCTATGTGGGATCAGAGACACATGGGGCTGGGAACTGACCGTCAGTCTGACCCTCATAGCCGGCAGGGGCCCGAGGGTCCCACAGCTGCAGCCCAGGCTGGGCAGACAATGTCCTTCCCAGGGCTGGACCCGAGGGCAACCTGTCCTCGTGCTGGTCCCTTGTCAGTCTCAGGTCCTCATAGAGGGACTGCAAGGGTGAGGACGAGAAGACAAACAGCTCCCAGCATGCTGCCTGATGTTTTTCAGCGTGGACAAAGAAGGCTGGTTCAAAGGGCTGCCCTAGTTTCCAGCAACAAGGGTTCCCTCGGGGAGGTCGGAGCACGTGGTATTGATGGAGCATAGGGGACCCATCAAAAGGGATGTTTTGGAGACAGAGAGGAGGCAGGCTTTTGATAAAGAATGCTGGCTTTTCTGAAAAAAAAAAAATTTTGAGATAGGAAGAAAATCAAGATGGGATAAATAGTAGTTTCCATGTTTGGTGTAGTATATGCCAAGCACTTCACTTTTTATGCTTTCGAAGTTGTCCTCTGGAAAACGTGGGAGGTGAGCATATTGTGGATAGTTGATGCTTGAGGAGAGTGAAGGCCAGAGCGGCCCAGTGGCTCCCTAAAGGTCACCCAGCTCTGTGTGGCTGAGCCAGGGGACAAACTCAGGACTGTTCTGATTCCAAAGCTGCTTTCTACAACCCCTGTTTCACACTCCATGATTCCAGATTTTTCTTCCACGAAAACAAAGGATCATTGCCCATCCCCGCTTAGACTTTATCATTTGGGGTCTCTGTGCCCCAAACCACTCCTTTGCCCAAACCAATCCTATGAAAAGGGCACTATTATTTTCCAAGTTTTTTGAGGGGGAACAAACCCAGAGATGGGAAGTAATGTGTCCAAGGTCTTGGGGCCTGGAAGAGGTGGGAGCAGCCCGGGAAGGCCTCCATCTGACCCCAGGCCCAGGGCTTGCTCCTCTCCCCCAGGGACTGCAGAGTACAGCCTTCAGGCCAGATTGGGCTGGAGGGCTCTCCTTCTGAGGCTGGTGAGCCCATAGTTTTGCTTTGTTTTACATTTTAAAGAATTGCTTTCACAGTTTAAGTGGTTAAAAAAAAGGACAATATTTTGTGACATGTGAAAATTAGATGGATTAAAATGTTAGTGTCTGTTTATAAATAAAGTTGATTTCTATCATCTCCTTGTTGTCTCCAGCTGCTCTTGGCCTCCGGGGGACAAGTCGAGTCCTTGTGATAGAGACTGCCGTGTGGCTCACAGAGCCTACAGTATTTACTCTCTGGCCTTTTACAGAAACAGCTTGCTTCCTCTGCTCGAGGGTATCCTGTGGAAGAAGACAAAAGGTGGACATCACCATGGAATGCAGAGAGCATGAAGTCTAGTCCCCATCTTGCAGGAGCTGGGCCAGGCCCCAGGGAGCACCGTCTTTTCCTGCTGACAGCACAGGGCAGGCTTGCCCTCAAAGAGGCTGCAGAAGAGAACCCAGCTCCCGGGTGGCCAGCAGAGTCCAGGGCTGAGGAATCAGGTGCCTGGGGATCCAGGGGCCAGCTCGAGGTGAGGAACAGGCAGGGAGGTGGTGAGAGGGCCTAGGACTTGGGTGAGACCAGAGCTTGCTTGTGGGTGAGTTGGCATGAGTTGAGGGTGAGGTGGGCTGGAGCGGGCCTGGCCTCAGAGGCTGATTTTGGGTGGCTGACAGGGTTGGGGAGCAGGCATCATACTTAGTCTTCAGGGTGACGGAGGAGGAAAGGCTGGCAATCAAGGCTTGAAGTCCAGTAGAGGGTTTGCAAAGCTTGGGCTCCAAGCCTCCAGATAAGTCACTGGCCCCCATCAGAGCCTGGTGATCTGAACTTGGCCCCCATCAGTCTCCAAGGGCACAGAGAGGGCTGTGGACACTGCAGGGGGCAGTGCTCCTGTCTCAGGTCATCTCCTTGTGCTTCTTTCCTGCTCTTCGTTCATGTGCTACATGGATGGGCCAGGCGTACCCCGCCCCCCCACCTTCTAGGAAGGTTGAAGACAAAGTGCTCCTTGCGCTCTGGGGAACGGGAGCTTTTTCTTCCTGTAAAAAGATTAAGGTTCTAGGTATGATGAGTGATGAAAATCCACAGGAGAAAGTAAGAGAGAGGCTGGTGTCTGAGGGAGAAGATCATGCTTTTGGAGCCCGAGGAGGAGGTCTGGGGGGATGTCTGCCCCCTCAAAGCAGGGTGCGGTGGGCACAAGAGAGGTGCATGTGACCGTGAGCTTTGCAGTCTGGTCCTGTTCCTTGGCAGGGTTTAGAGAGAAGGCAGAACAGAATGACAAGCAAGGAGGTTAGAGGAGGGGACCCTGGGTCTTGGGGCTGCTGCTGTTTAAGATCTCAGGCTTTCCAGGTTGTTCAGGGGTAGCCCCAACTGGAAAGAGTCCCATGCTCTTCAGGAGGAGGAGAGCATCAACCACCAGGCAGGGGTGCAGGGGAGAAGTGGCTCCCTGTTCTCTGGGAGCCGTACAGGGTTCCTGGGATGGTGTGTACCCTGTTCTGTGAAGGAGCCCCACAGCGACCAGGAGGGAGCTTCCTGATAGCCCCAGGAAACAGGGGCACAAAGTGGAAATTAGGATGATTTCAGAGAATGGAAGGGTGATATTTCCTAAGCATGTGGATCTTTGGACTGACACTTGGATATGCTACACTGGTAAACTGCTTGGCTCAGCTCAGCACACCCAGGACACTCTGGGCTGTTCCTCCTTCCCCACTGTTCACCCTCCTTCTCCCCTCCCTCCTCCTTTTTCTTTCTTCCCTCTTCCCTTTCCCCATCCTTGCCCTCCTTCCCCGTCCTTCCCTCCTCCCCCTCCTTCTCTTTCTCTCCTCTTCTCTATCCCCTTCCTTGCCCTGCTCCTCTTTCCCCTCTCCCTTTTCCTCCTCCCCACTAACTCCTGCCTTACCTCCTCCCTCCTCTTCCTCCCCTCCTGTCCCTCTCCTTCCCCTCTCCCACCCCTCCTTCTCTCCTTTTCCTTCACCTCCTCCTCCTCTTTCTTGCTCTCCTCATTTTTATCACTATACAGCTAAGTTTAGAGTCCCAGTTTTCCTGATGATGTGACTCCTTCTTAATCAATAGCCATTAAGAACTTTCTAGGTGCTCGGTTCTTTGGTAGGTCCTGATGGGAGGAGCTCACTAAAGGTGTGATTTGTGGGTAGACCAGAAACTCAGGAAACTAGAACAGCGTAGAGTGATACTGAGAGCACAGAACTGGGCACCATGACCTAAGCTGTGGCAGCCACAGAAGGGACAGGTCAACAGGGGGCTGGTGCAGAAGCTGCCAGCAGAACCTCAGCATCAGGGATAGTTAGAGGGAGACAAAAAGAGCCAGAGATCACCAAGTGTAGCTCCTGTCTCTTACAGATGAAGAACCTGAGGAAATTGAGACCCAGAGAGGCTCCGAAGGGACCAGAGACAGGCCTGAGGTCCCTCAGTAACTTGGCAATGGACGTAGGACTTGAGGATAATTACTGGATATTTTGGTCTCTAAGCACCCAGTGGGTACCATTCTAGACTAAGACGCCAGTGCGATTAATAATGGTGGTCACAGCCAGCATAGCACACACTCCCTGTGTGTCATCCGTCATGTTAAACACTGTATTTGAATCACCTCGTGTGACTTTTCTGTGACTGCCCTCCGCTTGTAGAACGAAGCCTGCTTTCCTGAGCAACTGCCTGGCCCTCTGACCCCAGCCAACACGTTTTGTCTAATCTTTTGTTATGCTTCACTCTTTTTTGCCATCTTAACCTGTCTCAGTTGTCCCTGTGAGTGTCCTTGCACAGTGCCCCCTACTCCACGCCCACCTTCTTCCAGGGCGACTTTGCCCTCTTCAGTGATGCATTACTTCTGATGCTCCCTGGAAGCCTGCCTCCCAGGCCTGGGCACTTGGTCCGAGAGGATGTGTGTAGAGGCTCACCTGGGGGTGAGTGAATGGTGCCTCCATGCTGAGTGGCAGGGGAGGCGGGGAGTGCATCTGTGGGAGCCTGTCAGGGACACTGGGACAACCACTACTCCCTCTTCCTCATTTGCTCCCTCCCAGGTTTACTGAGCTGAGCCAGCATGGAGCTGGGGCGGGAGCAGTAATGGCATTCATGAGTATAAAACAAGGCGGAGAGCATCAAGAAGCATAGGGGAGGCACACATTGGGCGAGGAATGAAGGGAGGAATGGGTTATTCCCATCCACAGCCAAAAGGGATATGTTCTGTGTGAGCCCCTCTGGGTCTGGAAGGCGGCTAGGCCTCAGATGTGCAGAGATGGTGGGAAAAGGAGTCTGTGTGGAGCAGTCAAAGGCATGGCGGTAGGGGTGAGGAGTGTGTGCACTAGAGGAGAGTGTGTAAGGAGAGAGTTTGAGAGGTAAGACCAGAGATTGGAGTAAGCGAGGAGGAGACCTAAGGCCTCTGTGGGGCAGGTTATCAACAGGGGCCTCTATCCCTTCCTGATCGGTCTTGTCTGTCTCTCCATCTCTCCGAATCTCATGATTCCAAACAAGTTTACTTCATTCGGATTTTGTGAGATCAAATGAGATCATGGATTTGTACAGACTCTCTTCTGAGAACTTTCAATGCAGTAACCTGCATTTTCCACTTGACATTATCCCCATTTTACCAATGAGGAGACTGGGTCACAGAGAAGTCGAGGAACAGATAGGAAGTGTGCCAGGCTGTGCTTCTCACCTGTTCCTCTACTGCCTCCTGAGTGGACTGGAAGGGATCAGGCAGTGATGGGCAGGGAGGACAAAAGGAGCCTTTTTTAGAGGACCTTTGACCAATTCTCAGGCGTAAAGTAGATCTCCCCAACTACAAAAACACGTCACTGGAACCATATGCTCAGTGGTATCCCTGAGGGGACGCTCTCAGCTTGTAGTCCTATAATAAATCAGATGGGGTTTCCAGGGCCCACGAGGGACTAATGCCTGAAGGATTCTGCTGGGTCTCAGAGACCTTCCAGAAACTCAGTATGGGATACAACAAGAGCATCCCTGCACTTTGTCATCCCAAGGCCCCTGTCTGTCTCCTTTTGTTTATGATTACTGAAGACATTTGCATGAAAACAGGGTTTTCTCAGTCTTCTGAGGGCTCTGCTTCCTGCTGCTGGTTCTCACCTGAAGCCATAATTCTCCATTTGTGGCTCAATAACCATCTCCCGGGTGGCTAATTATGGGCCATATGCTCCTGGGGCTGGTGTGCTGGGAAGGCAGACTGGCATACTCCCTGTCTGCCTCCTGTTCCCATTTCTCTTTTGGATTTGCTAACTCAAACCTGTCCTCCACGGTGTGTCCCCAAGGGCCTCCAGAGACTGTTTTCCTCATCCGGTAGTGTTCTGTTTTGCAGGTGACCCAGGCCGGGCTTAACTGGGCATTCACTAGACTGCCTGCCAGCATCTCAGTGTTGACCAGTTGGCAAAAATGAACGAAAGGGCAGATAATGTCTGCTGTTTAAATCCCCATACAGGTGGAGTTGGGAAATGGGTATTATGACTTTGGAGACACCTCTTTACCCTTCTGGTTCTTAGTTTTTTTTCTTCTATGAAGGAGAGATTTTGGTTAGATCATTAGTTTCTAACCTGATTCCTAGGTGTCTGAAAAGAGAGTGATGGGTGTAGGGGGGCCTTTAAAAACAGCTTTGAATTCCCTCTAACCACTAACTCCTAGAGAGAGGTGATTATTGCCTATTCACCGAGCCTCCATTATCTAGGGCAGCATTTGACACAGAAAGTGCAAACAATGAATGTTTGTTGAAATATGAAGGCCTTTCAGAAAGCCCAACAAAAAACTTTCTTTGGTGCTGATGAAGCTGGGCAGGCTAACAGAAACCTTGGATTCTTTAATAATTAGCATGACATCAAAGATGAGCTACTCAGGTGTTTTTTCTTAAATTTTTAAATTTTTTTTTTGTCTCTGCATAACTGTGTACCTTAAGCAGGAAAAGAATCATTGGGAAGTGTGCTGGCTTGATTGAGGAATGATGAAAAGGTTGAAAACCAGGCTCAGAAAAATGGTGGATTCTGTGGAAGCCAAGGCGTCTGAGAACACAGGCGAGTTTCAGCTTTCAAGATGGGAAGTTCGAATGGATAAGCCGAGGTCATGTGACTGCCCACCTGCCATGTGGGGATGGGCACTGTCTAGCTGTCTTAGGCTTCCATAGACTTTATCCCCTCTAAGACTATGACGCAGTTTGGGGATTTCTTTTTTTTTTTTTTTTAAGATTTTGTTTATTTATTTGACAGACAGAGATCACAAGTAGGCAGAGAGGCAGGCAGAGAGAGAAGGGGAAACAGGCTCCCCACTGAGCAGAGAGCCTGATGCAGGGCTCCATCCCAGGACCCTGGGTTCATGACCTGAGCTGAAGGCAGAGGCTTTAACCCACTGAGCCAACCAGGCACCCCAGTTTGGGGATCTATGAAACGGGAAGGAAATTTGGATCCCAGGCAGCCAAAAAATGACAAAGGACCCTACACCTGCAACTCTGATTCCGCTGCACTTAGCTGTGTCTCTGCTCAGTAGCCAGTGGGTTGCTTTAATGAAGGGAATGTGAAAACAAACTTATGTATGCATTTTGATAAGGAAAAACGTGTACCTGGAGTCTGTGTGAAAGAAAGTATAAAGGGTTGCTTGTGGATGAAGGTGGGACCTATTCCTATTCTACAAAGCTGAGGTTCTCTACCAAGACAAGAAAAGAGTTTTCCCTGTTGAGATGCAGATACAGGTGTCGAGGGAGATTCACTTTTGCTGTATTTCTGGTTGTTCAATGGGGCTCCAGTGACCGGTCTTGTCTGTCTCTCCATCTCTCTGAGACTCATGACCCCAAACCGGTTTACTCCATTCGGATTTTGTGAGATTAGATGAGATCATGGATTTGAACATTATCTACAACCCTAAATGTACTCAGGTTGCTAATAACCACAAATAATAACATCAATGATACCAATATCTGTCTTCATATTTTTTCCGGACGGTGTGGGTGGGTCATCATCCATGTGGAAACACCGTTCCTTTTCCTTCTCCTTCTCACTAACTTACATTTTTTGTGTTCCTTTTATCTGTGCAGTTGACATATGTCATCACTTGCAGCTGTCTGAAATTTTTTGAATAGCCTCACTATCTCTTAATTATTTTTAACATTATGACTCTTGTCTTCTTAAAGAAGAATCCAGAAAATTTGCATCCTGAGGATTGCTTTCAGTTAGGATAATGGCAGGGAGCCTAGGTCCCTTTAGTTAAGTGAACTTCTTTGAGACCTTGAATTAGAAATGAGCATTATGAAGTCTTTGTCCAGAAGATAGTGGAGTTGTTTCGTTCTTTGGGGGGAGCAGTGGTGGAATTTCTGGTGTCCAAACATGGTCATGGGAGCTGCTATATAGGGATGTTTGTTAGAGAATCCCCACAGGGGTGTTTGGACTCAGTAGATTCAGAGTCCATTCTCAGAGATATTTTGAGTTACCTAATTGCCTTTCAGACGTTCCTTTCATGTTCACATTAGGCAGAATGAATTCTGTTGTTTGCTACTAAGAACCCTTCCTAGTATAGGAATTATATCTGGAGGGGTTTCCAAAAGTTACAGAACCCATGCTGTATACAGAAGTGGCTTATTGGAGGTGGCTAGGCATCATGAGGCAAGGATTCACCCAAGGTTAGCTGGAGATAGGATGGCCACACTTTTGTGTCTACAAATCTTTGTCAGCTGTGCCCTGCCAGTCTTTGCCTGCTCATCTTGAGACACTGACTTCTGCCAATGGAGGCTGCAGGGTGAAGGAAGAGCATAGGAGAAGTGCTTTTTCAAAATAAAATGGAGTCCCTTTCTTGTCTCAGGCAGTGGTTTGGGCATCTCCTTTGTTGCTTTGACTCCTGCTGATACCCTTGACCTCAGGATTTTTCCTTCTAACACTTCATTGGTGCTAGTTGTGAGATCAGTGAAGATTTTTATCTTTTCACAAGTGGATGTTATAATCTTTGACAATGTGTAGAAAGACAAAAATGAATGGAGTAGATACAAGTGACAGAGGAAGAGATAAAGATGGAGAGAGAGAAAGGACAATAAGGGCAGGCGCGGGGGTGGGGGTACAAAGAAACAAAGACAAAGAGGCAAAAGTGAGAGAGACCAAAAAATAGCCCTGTCTCAATCAGAAATGATTTCTAGTGAGTTAACCTCTGTGGTAGACAACCTCTATGTTGGTCTCAATGAGCCTCAATGAGCCTCGATAAGCCCCATGTCTGCTATTCATGCCCCATGTAGTCCTTTTCCACACTAAATTGGGGCTGGCCTGTGTGACCAGTAGAGTACAGTGGAGGTCACAGTGGTGATTCCCAAGGTGAGGTCATAGAAGGCATCGCAACTTCTGTCTCAATTTCTTGGACTGTTTTCTCTGCAGGAAGTCAGCTGCCATGTTGGAAGGACACTCACACGGTTCTCTGGCAACTCCACATGAAGAAAAACCAACTTGGCCATTGCAACTTGCTAGCCATGGGAGTGAGCCTCATGGGAAGTGGGTCTTGTGGTCTTGGTCCATCACTGAGATGACTGGACTCCAGCTGATACCTGGCAGAAATCATATGAGAGAGCCTGAGCCAGAGCCACTCAACCAGGTTGCTTCTGCTCCTGAACTATAGAGCTGGGGGAGATAGTGAGTGATTACTGTTGTTATGATGAACTGAATATCAGGTTATTTGTTACAGTGCATTAGTTACTCAATGTAGTTCTCTTATTGCCCTTCCTTTTGGTAACGATACTCTGGTGTCTGAGGTAGGGGCAGATGATGGACATGTTCGGGAACCTCCTATCTTCTACTGGTGTTATTGTTCTGTTTTGTAGACCCACTTGCTCTTCACTTAGTGGAAATTCCTCTTGAGCTCTGGTAGAGAACTGAACATTATTTCTGATTTTCAGTATTCTCGCACCTATAATTCTCTTGGGTCTCTTTTTGTAAGTATTTCAATGGGAAGTTGGATGAGGATGAATCAAAAGCTATTTTCTTGCTGTTCTCTTAACCAGGAAATCAAAAATCTATAACTGCCTCTAGGTTGTGGCTTATGTATCAATCACTACATGTTTTTGAGCACATATTTCCAAGCCATATTATTTTGCTTGTTTCATCATTTATTTATTACTTACATGTGCCATTGTATTGTTTTATCATATGTTAGAAAGCATCCATAAAATATGAATTCAGGAAATATGAGAGAAAAGTTAGTAGAAATTCTAATATTTTCCTTTCTCAATATAAAATGTTGGGGCAACTGGGTGGCTCAGTCGGTTAAGCGTCTGACTCTTGATTTCAGCTCAGGTCATGATCTTGGGGTCCTGAAATGAAGCTCCACACCTTGCTCTGTGCTCAGCGGGGAGTCTGCTTGAGATTCTTTCTCTCTCCCCCTCTGTCCTTCCCCCCCACCCCCACTCTCTCTTTCTCTCAAATAAATAAAATCTTTAAGAACAAAAACCAAAAAAACAAAAAACAAAAAACAAAAAACAACCCAAGTGGTGTCTTGGGCACTGCTGGTAAATGTGACCTTCTCCCACTTTGGAGACCACTGGTCTTCCGTACAGTTAGCTTTTGATATTCATGTATTAGCCGTGTGTGATTAAAGGACAGAGGTTCTGCTTTATTTATCTTTTCCAAGATTACAAGGTTGCTGCTCCACTCATGCTTCTTACAAGAAAGAATAATGAATGAATGTATGAATGAATGAACAAAGATGTGATCAAAAGGTAGAATTAATCTTCTCCAAGTGACAGAGCCCCTCTGTGCTTCACTCGCTGAGAACTACCTCTGTGCTAGGCACATCCTTAGAGGATAGGTCTGGGCTTACCTCTAAGACAAATTGTGCTCTGTTTTCCCTATCCATCCCAACTCACACTGTGGCATATGTAGACCCCCAAATCTTACCCCTGCACATAGCAGTTTTCTTCTCCTCCTTCCAGCTGTCTTCCAGGCCTGGCTCTCTGGCAAACAACCATCACCAGTGAAGACCTCTCTAGTGAGTCCATATGTGGGGGGGGGATTTTCCTGGCCCTTAACCAGCTTGCCTCTCCAGGACTCAGGCTGTCTGGGTTTCTGTCTTCTTACATTTCCTGGAGCTGAGGGGTTGTGGCAGACACAATTATAACCAGTGTGTCAAGCTTCTTTGTCTGGTTGGGCACCTCTCTTCCACATCAGTCAACTTAGATCCTCATCCCCATTTAGACTTCAGAGTGACCTAGTGAGTTAGAGTCAATGTTGCTGCTTTCCTCCTGCAGCCCATTCTCCACCTTACTGGCTTTTCTGGCCTGGAGTTGTGCAAGCAACTGGCAACATGGTGGAAGGCACGAAGGGGCAGCTTCTCTGGGAGAACGGCTAGCTTTGTTCTCTGTGTGTGTGTGTGTGCATGCACCCACATGCATTCAGAGAGTTATGGGAGGATATACTTAGTTGGATTTAGAAGGTCTTAGTTTGATCTCTGATCCCTGGATTCTTTGTTGCTGGACCTTGGCCAAGACAGCTCAATCGGGACAGTGGATAGGAGTCCTTGGGACATACCTGGAAACATACAATCACAACGGAGTATTAGAGCAGGCAAGCTTCTGGCAGCCTTGAAACTTTGAATGCTGGGATGGGCTAGGTCAGGCCCCCAAATGTTAGTGGCTGAAAACAACAAAATTTATTTCTCCCTAATGCTGCGTATCCATCAGGGAATATCTGGGGCTCAGGAGACCTAGAGACCATCAACTGCCATGATGGAGAAGACAGAAAGCTGGCAAATCACACACTGCTAACAGTTTTCACAGGGGCCACTGTCATATCTGCTCCTGTTTCCATGGTCAAAGCAAATCATAGGGGATGACTGTTTTCCAGGGGGACTTGGAAGTATAGTATTACCATGTGACCAGAAGGAGACAGAACTTTAATATAGGTAAAGAGTGCTGGGGACAGTCCATATCCTTTCCTTCTTTTGGATAATTTTCTAGTTTCTGAATTCTGCTTTTCTAGGATGGAAGTCAGAAGCTCACCATGGTGGACAGAGAAATGTCTACACAAAGATGTCCATGTCCTAATCCTCAGAACCTGTGAATATGTTTTATATGGCAGAAGAAGCTTTGCACATATGATTAAAGTAAGGGTCTTGAGGTGGGAAGATTATCTGGGATTATCCAGGTGGGCCCAATGTAATCACAAGGATCCTTTTAAGGAAAGAAAGAGAGAGAGGAGAAGCAGAGTCAGAGACATGAGGATGGACACAGAGGTTGGAGTGGGTGATGCAAAGGGGCCCATAGGCCGAGAAATACAGGCAGCTTTTAGAAGCTGGAAGAGTGGTGGCTTGGTGGTGGTGGGTTTCTAAAGTGATCACATCTCCTTGCCAAGAAATGACATGAGCAGATCTCTGTAAAAAGCCTGTATTGGGGAGTGAGATAGTGTAATTCATTTTGCCTTTATGATTACTTTCAATCATTTTCCTCTTTTACCCCATTTGAGACATATCTGGATTTCTTACCCCATGACAATATCAACGCTTTGGCATATGTCATAGTGCCCAAGAGACTTTCACTCATGCCATGACTTCTGATTCAGAGCACAGTGCCATGACTTCATCAGAATTGGAGCTGCCCCACTGATGAGTATGCCAGTGTCTTTTGCTATGTGACACCCGGTGGCATAAAGCAACAGCACTTATCCTGCGTCCGAGGGTCTTCCCGTTGGCTGAATGTACGTGTCCAGGCTGATCTGGCTGGGTTCAGCTGGAGGTTCTGTTCTGACTGTGGGTCCGACTGAGCCTGACTCCAACCTGCAGGTTGGGCTCAGATCTGGGTTCTGGGCTGGAGGAACAGCAGCTCCCCCACGGAGCCGGGAGCAAACCAGTGGCAGTGCACGTCTCACCTCACGTCTCTGTTCCTGTGGTGACAGCCAACATCCCATTGGCTAATGCAGGGCATGTGGTCAAGGCGAAGGCAAGGTGTGGCAAAGGGGGAGATGCAGAGCCTGTTCCTGGAGGTGTCAAGAGTGAGACCTTATTCAGTGTGTCACCTCAGAGAAGGAAACATTAAGTTCAGGGAAATTCAGGTTATTTTTCTGGATCTCCTAGGAAGTAAGTCTTTTGAGTCAAGGCTACGTCAGTATTCATGCCGCTAGATTGCCGCCACGGCAGAGCTCATGAAAACTTCCAGCAGGTAACCTTCTGCACTAACCCCTCATTCTGGCCTGGCCTCGTCTCTCTGTTTCTGGAAGTTTATCTGTTTTCAGCAACGCGTGAACAGCTCAGCTCTCCATTCATCCCTCTGGGGGAACTCTCTCTCTCTCCAATCAATTCCATACTCCTGTCTAGAATGACATGTCTCTCTTTGGGCCTTTGTCTACTCATCTGTGAAGAGATATAGTTGTCTGTCGCATGCCGAGGGGCGCCAGCTCCCTACACACAGAGGAGTCTCTGCTGCCAGGTTCCAGGCTGCTTCAGCGTCTCTTCCACGGAGTGGCGTCCTCCCGGCCCACAAGCAGTGGGGAGATGATGTCTCCAGGAACGTGAGAGTGTGTCAGGGGCCTTTAGAGCAGGGGACTGTCCATGAAGGAGGAGCAGGTCCTGCTCTGAGGGCCCCAGGCTTCTCAATACTCTACATGGAGTATTGTGTTATGCGGCGGCCCCATAAAAGAAGGCTGGTTTGTGAGGGGAGGGTCTGGAGAGATCACGGGGACTGAGTGGCTGACAGCCCTGATGCACACTGGGCCTGGGGGAAAGATGCCCTGGGGGAGTGGTGACATGTTGGGTATTCCTGTCACTGGATTTAGTTTATTTTAATAAGCATTTCTTTTTTTTTTTTTAAAGATTTTATTTATTTATTTGACAGAGATCACAAGTAGGCAGAGAGGCAGGCAGAGAAAGAGGAAGGGAAGCAGGCTCCCTGCTGAACAGAGAGCCCGATGTGGGACTCGATCCCAGGACCCTGGGAACATGACCTTAGCCAAAGGCAGAGGCTTTAACCCACTGAGCCACCCAGGCACCCTTAATAAGCATTTCTTAAGCCCAGGAATGTGCCGGGCCTGGGCTGGGAACTCTGGCTATGGGACACAGATGGAAGGGCTCCTGCCCTCAGGAAACTTAGGGTCTAGTAGGAGAGTGGAGGTCACTAAATAAACAGTTGCATTTTTCAAGTGGGGCAAGAAGGATGCAAATGAGAGCAGGGCTGTTGGGGGTACTCAACAGCTTTGGGGCTTGCCTGGAAAGGGGAAGCAATTCTTTGCCTGTCTTGTTGCAAATAATAGATGGCTGTGTTGCTTGGGAAGGGAACTCTTATCCCCAGCTCTTTGTGTTTCCACAGGGGGAGGGAAATCCTATTTCCCCAAAGGGAAAGATGGGGTGGGGGAGCCCTGCTGGAGTCTTTCTTATACCCACAACCCACTCGTCCCTCCCCAGGAAGGAGAAGTGATGCTGATCCTTCAGTGAATTTGGGCAGAGACCAGAGGACGGTCCAGGGCTCCCGAGACGCCGTCTGCGCCAAGGGAAAGGCTGGCGGCGGGGACCAGTTAGCGACCGCGATAATGATGGTGACAGAGGTGGGCGAGGAGGAGGCAGAGCTGGAGAGGGACCGAATCAAGGGAAGGCCCTTGGGCGATGGCCAGGGATTCCAGAACCATCCATTGGGAGGGAGCCTGGGGGAGGAGGGGTAGAGGGCACGTTCAGGGTCCCAGCTCAGGTGAGCTGGTGGGAGGATGCTGGCACCTATTGCTTCAAGAGGGAGCCATGATCACTCAGTTTTGGATCTGAAGGAGTCATGACCTTGGACTTGAGCAGCCGTGCAAATATCTCACCGGGAGACTCGAGAACAGAATTTACGAAGTGGGTAACTTCAGGCTGAATCTAGCCCGTCGATGTGTTGTCTAACTCAATTTTAAAAGTTCTGATGCAGAGACACCTGGGTGGCTCAGTCGGTTAAGTGTCTGACTCATGATTTCAGCTCAGGTCATGATCTCAGGGTTGTGAGATCGAGCCTTGTGTTGGGCCCATGCCAGGCAGGGAGCCTGTTTGAGGTTTGAGACTCTCTCTCTTCCTTTCCCTCTGGCCCTCCACCCCCTCAAAAAAACAGATAAACAAAACCTCTGAATTAGCTGGAAAAAAAAAAGTGTAAGATT
>ML111994.1:21877-40357 GCA_003697995.1 Taxidea taxus jeffersonii | reverse complement strand
CCCCCCCCCCCCCCGGCTCCACATCTGAGTGTGTAATCCCGGCTCCATATGGAATGTTTGGTCTTACCTCTCCTGGGTCAGAGCCGCTTTTGAGATGTTAAGTTACGTGAACATTATTAATTATTATTATTATTTTGCAGAGCAATGTACTGTGTGCTTCAAACTTTAGCAAACAGTGACGGTGGTTTCTAGACCCCCAAGAGCTGTATAGAAACTGGACCCCACGCTAAAAATTCCTACTTTGAGAAAAAGGATTCCTCAGTTTATTTGAGACGTCACAGGCCGGGGCACTTTACAGTTTACAAGGCACACCCCTTGTCCTTGCAAAGCGGGCGGTGCTCCCTCCGGCCCAGCTCCTCTCTCCACCCGCCCTGCTTCCCTTGGCGGGTGGGCAGGCAGATGGATTGGGGTCCCGGGCTTTGCGCCGCTTATGCAGAGCTCACAGCTGGGAGTTGGAGGGGCTGGTACCCAGCTCACCCCACCATTCTCCGCTCCAGTCTTAGTCTCCTTCCCACTGCCTTCCATTTGCCAGTCAGTTATAAATAGCTCAAAGAAGATTTTATTTCCAGCTTCGAAATGGCATGCGCTGTCAGCAACACCACAAAACACTTCATTGATGTTTTCAAGGGGGCGGGGAAGAGGAAATAAAATTGTTTATTTGCCCGAAGCAATGTTCGCTGAACTGAAATCCATTGACTCTCTGTGGGACTCTCTGCTTTTCCCAAGTGAATGGATTTTCAAATTTGGAACACAGGTGGCCTTCAGGCTGAATGGTCCGCCTCTCTGATTAATTCAGTCAATGCCAGGGCCCAAGGGGGGTTAGGAGTCTAGGAGTCAGAGCTCTCCTTCCCACCTCGGCCTGGGAAAGCGGCAGGAACCAGGGTCGGGGCGGTGGGGAGGAGGTGGGCGGGGGGAGGGGAGGCAATTCCTTACAGCTTTGGGGGCCTTGTCTGGAGCCGGCAAGCAATTGTTTTTTCTATCTCGCTGCATGTCAGGGCAAAGGCAGGACGGAGAAGGCATTTCTCCTCTCACGGAGCCTTCCCCGCAGAATGGGAAATCACAGCCAAACCTTTGCAACCACAGAGAGAAGGGGTTGTGTTAGACATCGGGGGGGGGGGGCGGCGCTGGGGTGTTTTCCATGATAGGATGGCCAGGAATAGACAGGGACAGTGGAAGGAGGGCCACGCACCAGCACAGGAGAGAGAAGGGAAAATAACCTGCCACTGTCAGCCGGGCTTGTGACACAAAGCCCAGTGCCAAGTGCTGGTCAATGAAGAGGGTGGTGGTTCAGGTCTGTTTGTGGTCTAAGAAGCTTCCTTACCCTGAGCTGCGAGAAACCAGCAAGAGTTATCTGGGACTTTTTGTACTTAGCAGTCTCTGAGCTGCTTCTTCACTCCCCTTTGAAATGAAAGTCATGATGTGCCTGTTGGATAGAGGAGCAAATTGGGTGTGAGAGGCTGAGTCGCTTGCTGGAGGCCACCGTCTGGCCCCAGAGCCCATCTCCTTAACACTTTGTCCTATGGCCTCAGTGAGCAAAGCAGAATGGAGAGAGCACCAACCGCTGGAGGAAAAGGAACCCGGACAGAGAGAGGGAGGGAGAGAGAGAGAGGCAGGACGAGGTTGTGTGTTGCGGTATCTAGCCCTGAGTGGGCGCGGGTCACCTGTCTGAGACAGAGAAATCCTCAAGAGGGAAAGGGACCACAGTGGCCAAGCTCAGGGCCGCCCTGAGGCTCCTGCCCTTTTGAACCCTCTGAAGGTGGAGAAATGAGAGCTCATTTGTGTTCTGACCTTTCAACCACACTCTGCCATCTCCTTTGCTGGCAAGCTCGGCCCATTGTTCCGGGATTTGCCAACCAGATCGGCATTGTCCCCTGGGAGAGGGGGACACGGTAGGAGCAGAGAGAGCCCCGGGACAGAGCACAGAGACACTGTTTCTTGTCCTGGGCTTGCCTTCCCCTGCTCTGTGAGACATCCCTCGTGTTAGACCGGGGCAGGGAAGCGAAGAAAGACGTTTCCTTTCCCTCCTTCCCCGGGCGCTGTGTGGGCCTGTCTGCCAGCTCCGTGGGCTCACCCCACTCTGGAGTGCAGTGAGGCAGGGCCACACTTCCCATATTATAAAGAGGGAATCTGCAGTGGCCGTTTTTATTGCTGGTTTGTGTCCTCCACTCTGGGACACGAGCTCCAAGATGGTGGTGACCTTCCGCACCTTACTCCCACATACGTTCCGCTGAGTGCCAGGTGCTGACGGGCGCTCAGAAAATATCTGGGGAACACGTGCATGAAGTCATTGCCCAACCCCAGGCAGCATCACTTAAACCTAGGTCTGTATGCCTGCAGAGAGGAGAGGGAGCTGGGGGTCTTCCTTCCTGTGCCTTCACGACGACGAGTGTCACCTGCCAGCAGACAGCACCTGGGAGCCATCAGGGCTGGGGCGGAAGTCTGCGGCATGTACGGCTCTATCCAGGGCTGTGCGCACCCCCGGACTCTGCTGTGCGCCCAGCCCTATATCTGGTGTCTGAATTACACCAGTGTAAAAGGGGGCACTCCCGGCAGAAACTTGAGAAGAGGAAATGAGCGTTATCGAGGAAACTTAGGCTCAGGTCTGAGTTTCTTCAAGCATAAAATGAGGAGTTTGGATCTTACTAGATGTGGTCTTACTAGGCTGTAAGCTGCACGAGGGTCAGGTCTCCCCCGAGTAGACCCCGAGACACGTGTTTGGGTGCAGTTAGCTTACTGGGCAGGTGACACCAGGGAGCACTGGGTGGGGGTGGAGGGGATGCAGGGAGAGAGGAAAGCCACCAAGGTCACGTTGCTGTCACTGCTGTAGGAGCCTGGGAGTCTGTCTCCTCAGGGACCTCTGCGACACTGCTCCAGACACACCCCAGAACGGCCCCACGGCAGGTTGAGGAGGCTGGGTCCTCACTCACCAGCTCCATCTGTGGCTGGCCCGTGGTTGTCCTGGACAAAGATTCCCTGGCACGTCCAGGCTGTCCCACTCCCACTGGCCAGAATGCATCTTCAGGCTGGGAGACTCAGGGAACGAGGCCTATATGGGGGCTGTGGGCAGGGGGCCCTCAGGTGGGCTGACGGGACTGTGGGGAGGGAACCGCCGACGCCTGTCTTTGCAACAGGGCCTGTCTTCGTTCTCTTCACTCACCCCTGTCTCCCCATGTAGGAGGTATTGGGTGTCTTTGTGTTGATAGAATGAATGAATGAATGAATGAATGAATGACTTCTCCCTCCAGCTCTGATTTCCCCCAGTTCTATGGTCTCTGAAACAACAATGACCTTTGGGTAACATAGGATCACACAGTGCCACACTGGGCTGGTGTAGACCGAAGATGAGGGGTCTGACTGGGTGGAGGGGGGACCTGAGCCAGGCCATGGAGGGTAGGTGGGGTTGCCAGAGGGGGCAGTATGTGGGCAAGTGGAAGGAGTGTGGGTGGGACGGCATGGCGGTGGGATTCTGTCTTCTGCTGTGTGACCCAAGCAAGTTACTTACCTCTCTGAGCCTCAAGTTTGCTTCGAATCTGAAGAGGGGTCGATGGCACCTGTTGCCTGGGGCTGTGGGAGAGATGAGTGAACATGACAAAGAGAGGTGCCAAGCCCCGTTTTGGCGGCTGCTGTGTCATAGACCTCCTTCCCATGAGGACGAAGCAAGGAGATGGTGAGCCTTGGAGTCTGGGATCATAGGAGCAAAAGAGATGAATGGTGTCCCAGAAGGGGGTGGTCCTCACGGTGATCCTGGGAGAGATGTTTTCCTGCTCTGAACAAGGCTCTGTAGGCGAAGCATGGATGTCGTCACTTCTTGTCGTGATTTCCTCGCAGGACTGTCGCTGGGACCACAGTGCTTTGTGAGAGGTCGTGTGGGACGTGGACATGCGAGGCTACTATTATTACCGTTGGTGCCGTTGGTAGCCATCATTTTGGGGCCCGGGAACCTTTCCTTTCAGTAACATCACCTGATTTTCCTTCAGACACAGCAAGCCCTGCTCGGTCTCAGTTCATGAGGTGTGGGATAAGCTATCCCTCCCTCCCGGCGGCAGGAAGAACCCAGGTCTGGCCAGCTGTCAGATCCTGTTTCTGTGGACTTAGCAATTAGCTTAGGCAGAGTGGGCAGGGGTCCCAAGCCAGTCTGATGAAATCTAGTCTTATGATGGGACTGTCAGGAAGAGGGATTGGCTGCTGTGGTCATAAGCTGTGAGGCTCTTGTAGGGAGGTGGGGTCAGGTGTTGTTTGGTTGTGTGGACTCTGGAAGCAAACTTGGGCTTTTACTCTGTTTTTGCCATTTTGTTGCTGTGTGACTTTGGGTCAATTACTTAGCTTCTCAGTGCTTCAACAGTCATCTCTGGCAGGGGTTAAATTAGCCTCCACCCTTTGGTGTCACAGAGAGGTTAAAATGCCAAGTGTTTAGAAATGATTGAGTATACTGTCTGGACCAAGTGTGTACTTACTGGATGGATATCAGCTGTTAGGCTAGACTGGAACTGCCAGCAGGTACCATGTGAAGATGGTCTGAGTGACACTGAAGCCAGCCCAGACATGGGAAGACTGAGTCCTGATGTTATCACTTGAGCACCTGGATCCATCCATGCCTGAAGCCAACAGAGCTCTAGAATTTCTTACTTAAGCAGGTTAGAGTTGAGTTTCTGTTACTTGCAACTAAGAGCCTTTACTGTTGTAATTATTATTTCCACATGAAAACATTAGTGGTTATGAGCACATTATGGCTTTTTGTGGTTGCCCTTTCTCTTCGGGCTAAAGTTGAAATCCCTTAGCTACAGCTTCCAAGAGTTTATGACCTGTCCCCTGCCTAACTCACTGGCTCCCTTTTTCTCTGTACCCACTTGTCCTCTACTTTCCAGCCTTTCCAAACTTCCAGAGCCCTAAGCCCCTCCTATTCTTCCTCCTGAGTCTTTGCACAGGCAATTCCCACCCCTGGGAATGCCCTTCCTCACTGTGAGGCCCCTTCCTCTGGTGCTCTTGCTCTGAGACTTGATTAGGTTTCCCTCCTGCATCTTGAACAGCAGACACCCCTGCCAGGAATGCTCCCCACCCCATCCCATGACTGAGATTTCCTTGGGGGCAGGGACCATTTAGGTGAGAATGAAACAACTCTGAATTCCCCGGGCCTGGCCCAGGAGTGTGCCCTCCAGAAGGTGCTCACTACTCATTCCTGGAAGAACTCACAAACACCATTTGAGTGGCGAACAAAGGATAAAAGACAGACGCAAAGTGCCAGCATTTTCTTATGCTAAGAACACCTAATGTGATTTGTTAAGAAAATTAAGCCTTTAGGGTGACAAGGGACCAGGCCATCGGGAACCCCTGGGTGGGCTCAGGTTCCTGTTGGGTACCTGCAGATGGCTGCTCTGGCCACGTCACCGACAGTGAGGCAGATTTCCTCCTGACAGGTGCTTGATTTAATAAAAACCCCCAAACTCATATCAGCCTTGACATGCTCAGGGAAAAAGATGGCAAATTAGAGAGATGGAAACTCCACTCTGGTGCAAGCCAAGATTTAAAAGGCCCTGGTAGCCCTTATTTATGGAGTTTAGGTTTTCCTTTAGCCCTTGGGTGAGAATGGGGGTGTTGCAGGGGCCCTAAGTACTAATGAATTTTGTGCTGTGTTCTGCCTCCTGGCATGGAGTGCTTAATAAATGTTCCCATCTTTCTGCAGGGAAATCTCTCTCTCCGCTAATTGCTGTCAGCATCCATCAGGATCACCGGGAGAGCAACATCCCAGCCAGAGGGGTCTTGGGTTTGAGCTCTATCACCAGGAGACCGCCTCTTTGGGAAGCCGAGGGACCCATACTGCGCTGCACCTGCTGAGCGTCTCCACCGGGAGGCGCCAGGGAGGCACACACAGCAGGAGTCTGGACCGCCAGTGGGCAAACTGTCCCTTGGAGTCACCCACTCTGGGAGAGCCCTGAGCAACCGCTTGAGGGGCTGGGGGTGTCTGAGCTATAGGGCACAGGATTCCATCAGCCTCTTAGACCAATGCCCGTTTATCTCTTTTAGATCTCAGTCCAGCCCTAAAGGTTTTGTCCGAGGGGTTCTTCTGGATTCCAAAAGAAAGGCTTGAAACACAGATCTAGTCTAGTCGTCACCTTCAACAGGTGAAGAGACACAGCTCTGAGGCAGGGGGACGGCGTGTGGGGAGGGGAGCACCACAGGGTCAAAGACAAAAACCGGGTTCAGACCTGGAGCATGAACCCGGGTCTCTGTTCCGTTCGTGTTTTAAATTTCCTTCATCCCATGTCTTCCGCTCTTATACTTAAACTCACGCCCAAGCGCCCACCCTCTGGGTGTCCATCTCGGAGACCGCGCGGAGGGAGGGTGGGGGATGGGAGTGAGCCTCCGAAGGGCGGGGCAACGCGCAGGTGCTGGGCGTGGTGGGATGCTCCAGGAGCTCCACTCGCTTGTTTATTTAGTTAAGTATCTATGGTTGCGTATTGGTATGGAGGGTACAGGGCAGACAGAGACACAGGTCCTGATCTTAGAGACCTCATGTTCCAGTGGGGGAGGGGTGAGGAAACAAATAAGTCAATGTAGAAATGAAGTGATTACAGCTTAGTTTAATGCAGCGAGAGAAAGAAGGCTGTGCCGCCTTTCGGGGGCCTACCCCCACCCACAGCAGCTGCCTTGTCAGGTCACCAACGGCCTGCCAGCTGGAAGGCCGGGGGGCTGTCTCTGGCATGCCCCTTTCTTTCCTAGTGAGGATGGGCCACACAGCTGGTTCCTTGAGCTTCCTGAGGCTACTCGGGCGTCACTCAAGAAACGCTCTCCAGCTCTTCCTCCCCCGTCCCAGGCTGTTCCCACACCCTGTTCTCTGCTGAGTCCCCTCTGCTGCCCTGGGTCTGACTGTCGGACCGCGGGGCTCTGTTCTGGGTCCTCTTTCTTCCAAACCTACGTCTCTCCTTATGTGACCTCATCACTCCGTGGCTTTAAATATCATCTTCATGATAATGACTTCCAAATTTGTATCTCCAGCACTAATACCCTGAAGCTGCACGTTCATACATCCTGCCACTTGACATCTCCACTTAGATGACTAATGGGCATCTCAGCTCAACAGAGCAGAAAGTCTTACTTTTCCCACCTTAGCTCCGGAGCTGCTCCTCTCCTACTTTCCGTCATTTTGGTGAATGTCGCCGCCTTCTCCCGGTTGCTCAAGCCCAGGTCCTGGGAATCATGTCCAGTTCATTGGAGCCCCTCATGCCGCACCCTCCTGAGAGAGCTCCTGAGCCTGTCTGCTTCTCTCCGTCTCCCTGCTGCCATAAGGGCCCCCCAACCCCACCCGCTCCCTTCGCCTCTCACAGCAACCCCCCAGCTGGTCTCCATGCTGCCTCTATCACTCTCTAGGATCGAATCTGTTCTTTACAGGGCATCTGAGTGCTCTTTAGGAAACCTAAATCAGATCTCATCACACCAACTGAAGGACCTTCGAATATCCCAGTTGCACCTACATTTAAATGATTTGCTGTGCCTACCAATTCTCTATCCGAGCCCGGTGCCCATTGACCTCTGCCTCTGACTTCATCCCACATGGCACTTGCCTTCTCTCACATTTTATTTGCCATGGCCTTTGATTTTCCTCCCTCCTTTCCTTTCTTCCCCCACTAAACATGAGGTCCATTTCTCCCTGACAGCTGTATTCATTTTCTATTGCCGTGTAACAAATTGCCACAAACTTATCAGCACGCACAGTGGCTCTATAGCATTGGCTGCTCTTTCCTTTCCTTCCCAGTTTGTCACAGGGACTCAGGCATCTTGGTGGTGAAGGGTGGGGACAGGACAGCCTAACAAAGGGGCTGGGAGGAACAAAATAAAACCATCCAGAAGCTTTGTCCTGCCCCAACCTCTTTATCAAAAACAGCACCCGGCGACACATCAGGGGCTGGAAGTCATAAGGCTGCAGAGGACAAGGGGAAATATCCATGTTATGTAAGGCTAATAGCACTGATCTGAAAGCCCCACAGTGAGGAGTCACTCTCAGCCTGTAATTGTCACCAGGCAGTGTCAGTTCAGGGCATGGAGTCACTTCGGAGGGTTTGACAGGAGGGGGCTGTCACATCGTGGAGATGCGTGCACGTGGGTCACTCTGGAAATGGGGATAAGGCCAGTTCTGCCACAGGCACAGCTCCGTGCCAGCTGTTGGTGGGACAATGGCGTTGGGAAGAGGTGGGAGGGAGACCAGCTTGCTCCATGCCTTCTGGGGTCTGGCAGGGTGATGGGAGTGCCACCCTACTCTCAGCGGCTGCTGTGCTGGGTGATGGCCAGCTCTCTAATGTGACCAGCTCCGGCTGGCCATCCTTCTGGAGGACACTCCTTCTCCCCTCTCCTTGGTGGGTCCTGCAGGTTCTTCCACCTCAGCTCAGATAATGCATCCTCTAGAAAGCTTCCTCCGATTTCTCTTCCTTGCCAGCCTGGGAGGAGAGCCTCTCTTTGCTCCCATTTCCAGAACTTCCTTCTCTCTTACTACAGCAGAATTTGCTGCTTATGGTTTTTTAGCTCTTGAAGGCCAGGGACTATGTCTTTCTTTTCCATCCCTGTTGCACCAACACCTAATTGCTTGGCAATTAGCAAGTGCTCACTTTGTACGCAGCTCTCATAGTGAGCCTGACATACAGCCTGTGAAATAAGCCTTGAAAACTTCCCATCTCAAATGAGGAAATGACTTGAGAAGGGCAACATAACTTGTCCAAGGACATGGTGCTAATGAATCATAGAGCTTGGTTTGAATCATTACTATTAGATTGACAGTTTCAATTTACTGAGCACCTACTATGTGTCCAGCATGATACTTCGTTCTTCATATGCATCGTCTCTTACCCACCTTCATAGTAATCCTGGAAGTTACATGTTATTCTCATGGTATGAATGGAAAAATTGAGGATCAGGGAGGTTTATTACTTTCCTAAGATTATTAGAGTGTAGTGATGAGAGGGGTTGGGACCTGGGTGTGTCTCATACCAACATCCATGCTCCTTTTGCTGTTTATACCTGCTCCCAATCTATTAATGGGGGGGCAAGGTAGATATAAGAAGGGAACAGCAGAAGATGTGGGTGATGGGTTCACAGTATGATGGCCGAGTGTCCTCAAAGTTAATGCGTGACGTGAATAGACGAGCATCAAGTAATCTTTCCGACAATGACTTGACTGTAGCTTAATTAATTGTAGAAGATCCTTAAAAGAAACATGCACTCCCTAAGGGAGTTGGGTGGTCACCACAAGAAAATGGAGATTCAGAGAAGCAAAACTTGTCAATGTGTAGAATGAAGAGGCATAATGCTTTTGGGAGTGAGTGTGAATGCCATTTGCCATTGTTATTCCTTGTAGACTTTCTCTGCTGGAGTTTGGACTACTGAGGGCGGGGTCTTCATTGTTACATCCCCAGCATCCAGCACATGAATGGCCCATAATAGACACTCAGTAAATAAGGTCTAGGGACACAAATGCACAACTGACCACAATCCTTTTGGCCTCTGAAGACATGCCCTCTGATCTGTTACCAAAATATTTTATTGGGTTTTCCCAAATGGAGATGAACTGCTTGTGACTTCTGGCAAACCATTCTGTATTGTTTTCCATGCTCTATGTTGTCAGGTGGCTTAAGAAAAGAGAGATTTACTGACGCATAATTGACATCAGTAAGTAGCACATATTTAAATTTAATTTAATTTAAAAGTTTGATAAGTTTTGACATATGTATACCCTGTGAAACTATCATCACAATCTAGGTAGTGAACATAGTAATCACCCCCAAAATTTCCTCATGCCTATTTGTTGTTTTTCTCTCCTGCTCCTTCCCGGTATCTCTTCCCTGTGAACCACTGATTTGCTTTCTGTTAGTATACATTAGTGTGCATTTTCTCACTTAGATTATATAAACAGATCATATGGTGCATACTCTCTCTTACCTGTCTTCCTTTGTGCAGCATACTTGCTTTGATATTCATCCGTGTTGTTGAGTACAGTGTCAGTAGTTCATTCTTGTTCTTTGCTGGG
Organism: Taxidea taxus jeffersonii; assembly: GCA_003697995.1. Lineage (NCBI taxonomy): Eukaryota > Metazoa > Chordata > Mammalia > Carnivora > Mustelidae > Taxidea > Taxidea taxus. The sequence goes on along the minus strand of ML111994.1, from coordinate 30,345 downwards.
TGGTATTTAATTGTATGAGTGTATCATACCTCATGTATCCCTTCAACCACTGATGAACATTTGGGTTGTTTCAGTTTTCAGCTATCCAGGTAAAGCTGCTGTGAACATCATATACAAGGGTTTGTGTGAACAGGTGCTGTTATCTGTCTTGGGTGAATACTTAGAGTGGAATGGCTGTGGGTCACATGGCAGGTATAATGTTTAACTTAAAAAAAAAAAACAAAACTTCTCGTTGTTCTCCAAGGTGCTTGTGCCATTTTATAGTCCAAGTTGCACCGTGTAAAAGTTCCAGCTCCCTCATGTCTTCACCAACCCTCGGTATGGTCAATTTCCACAATTTTCTCCATTTGAGTAGAAGTGGAGGGTATCTCATTGTGGTGTTGTTTTGCATTTCCCTACTGACAAGATGTGGGCCATCTTGTGACCAGGAGGGTAGCTAGCATGAGGGACATGCCACCAAGAATGAAGAGGGCATGAAATATGGGGAGATCTTGGGTCCTTGATGAAGTCTTTGAACTGTGACTGAACCAGTCCTGGAAAACCTACATTGAGACTTTGGTTACCTGGATGGATACTCGTCCTCTTTGCCAGGGCTATGCTGAGTCTGTTCCTCGCAGCAGGAAGCACGGTCACTGGTTCACCAGGCTGACCCAGCCTCCCTCCCCACAAGCTGGAGGCAGCAGCACTGGGCCTTCAGTCTCTCTGGTGAAATGGTATTCATAAGTTCTGGTGGCCCTCTATAGCCCTCTCCCAGGTATTCTGTCATTCTGTATCTTTACTCTACCCCATTGTGGCATTATCTTTGTTTTATTAGAGGAAGAAACAGATATTTCACTCAAATTAAAGTGGAACAGCATTGAGATAGCAGCTTCAGGTCTGATTCCAGCCAGGATGCTCTGTTGGAGCTGCCATCAAAGCTCTGGTAGTGAAACTTCAAGCAGGAGCCCTCAGGGGAGACAGAATTGGAAATTAGGATTATTTGTGTGTCCTTGAGAAAAATGATCAAGGACATTGTGTACTATGCTACAAAGGTGGAACGGGGATGAGGAATCATGGGGTTTTCCCAGTTCTTTACAGGCTCTGCAGAGAGTGATTGTTTTTTGTTTTTTTTGTTTTGTTTTGTTTTGTTTTGTTTGTAATTTTTTAGAATGTTTGTAATTTCATTGGAAGCCTGAGAATCTGGAGGAGAAAAGAGTTTGCCTCTGATTCCGGGATAGACGGTCTAGTCTGACCATCCTTCCTTTGTGAGGATATTTCTAGCACTCATGAAGGGATTTTGGGTTAAGGGGGTTCCCCAGTTGCAGACCTTGTGACAAGGACTCGTGAACAGGTGATTTTTTTAAGAAAGTACTCAGAAGAAGCTAGTGAGGTGGTCAGGAGGCAAGCCTGCCTGTGAAGGGAAGGAGCCAAGTAAAGAGGTGATTTCAGCAAAGTCCTGAGGAGGGCACCACAGCTTGACCCCTCAGGGCAGCTCTGGAGACTGAGGATGGCCGTCCTTGGACGGCCCTCCCCTGAGCGACTGCCCTCTCTGAGGGCCACCTGTGGGGAGGAACGCACTCAGGCACTTCCCGCTCTCCTTGAGCTCTGGACAAAGTTCTCCAGTACACTGAACAGAGTTCTCGGTAATAAGTTCCAGGTTTGGGGTTGAAATCAAACAGCACAAGGAGCCAGGGAAGGGAGAGGGTGTGCTGGAGCTGGGGGGACCTCCTGCAGCTGGGTCAGAACACTGAGGAGGGATGTGCTCCTCTCCCCTTACAGGTGTGAGCTCGACAATGAATGCAAGGAGAGCCGCACCTGGAAGGTAAAAGCCAGTGTCTGAGCCTTGGCTCTCTCACTCAGGAACCCACCTGGGGCAAAGTAATGAATGTGAGCCTCAGTCTCTTATCTGTAAAATGGGCACAAACCCATTCACCTCCTGGGCTGCTGTGAGTGTTCAGTTAGATTAAGAGCCATGTGAGCCATTGTTAAATGTTAGGTATCACGGTTTTCCAAACAAGGGACATCTTGTGATGCTGGTGACTATTTCTGGGGAAACACGTGGGTGAAGGATGTGCCCTGATTTGGGGCAGACCCAGAGAAACACAGGGTTTAGGAGAAAGGAAATACAGAGTAGCTCCTGTGTGCCTTGCTAAGACATTTGCATGTATTATGTTGTTGAAAGTTCTCCATAATTATTATTGCTTCTAGTTTACAGGCATGGAAACTGGCTTAGGTAGAGTGTGTGGGATGTTCTCCCTCCTCTCTCCAAATCCTCAGCCAAGGCCTCAGAGCTTATCTGTGGGGAATTTCTGTGGGCCCTTGCCTTCAGCTGCTCGCAGAGCTGGTCCGGGGGAGGCACTTGTGATGGGAAGGTGGAGGGAGTCAGCTTCTGGTATTTCGGCTGTGGGTTGGCTGCATCTCTCCCTGAGGTTCTGCTCCTCGGGCTGCCCTTGAAGATGGTCCATGCCTCTTGGCACTTCTAGCTCTCGGCTGGTCACTGTCCCTTCCTGTCCTTGATATGCATGTCCTTTTTTCCCCCTTGAGTTCTGCCCTTCCCTTCTAGATGGTCCTCTGTGAAACCCCCCTCACATTACCCGTTTGCATGCCACCTGTTCCTTGCCGGGACACAGAAGCCATGTCCCTGGCCAGGGTCATGTGGCCTGAAGAGCTGGGGCTGGGCATGGAGCTCAAGGCCCCCTTTAAGTTTGTGCTTTTCCCGTGACATCGGGGGACTCAAGCCCAGACGGCTGTCAGCAGGCTGATGAGCCGGAGAAGACTGCGATCCCAGGAGCCCCGTTCTTGTCTATATCTGACATGTCCTTAGGTCCAATCAAAGTGGGAGAAAAAAAAATCACCATTTAGGGCAAAAGAGAGTAGGTCTGGATGGTCCACAGTGAGTGTGACAGATGGCTTGCCCGTGTCTCATCTGTAAAGCACACTTCTTCCTGAGAAGACTGCGGAGTTCTGAGATGGGGGTCCCTGGGGTCCACTTGGGGCGGCCAACTGTGCGCACCATCAGCTGTAGCAACCAGCTGACCTTTGCAGTGACACCTCTCCCCACTCCCCCGCCGCCTCCCTACCCCAGGCCAGCATCCTGCTGCTGAGGCACCGAACAGAACTCAGCCTGAGCAGGGAGGCCCAGAGGTGTCCCAGCAGGTGCAGACCCCCAGGAGCAGGGCTGCCATATTAGGACAGTCCCAGAGGCAGAATCAGGGCCTTACTACTCCCTCATTACTTGACACCCAGCAGATGCCTTTGTCCTTCAGGGAACATTCCCTCCACCCAGAGAAGGAAAAGGGATTTTAAGAGCTAAACGAAAGCTACCACCACCCAGTGATACTGGTGCCAACATATCTATTTTTTCAGGACGGATTTTCTCCCCCTCCTTGAAGGGAAGTGGCTTTGATATATGAAACATGAAATGAGTTTATGTGGGTGCGTGGGAAGGATCTGCAGAGAGGCATGGGAAGGGGAAGAAACATAGAGATGGAGAAGGAGAGGAGAAGTGGACGACGGACAGAGAGACAGAGAACAGACGGCCCTGTCCAGGATGGAGCAAACGTGCTTGTCTCGGGAGCCGAGGGTCGGCGGCGGCGGGTGGGGAGGCCTCCACAGGGGCTAGGGTCTCAGGCAGGTAAGCCTGGCCCAGGGCGCATTCACTGCTGTGACTCTCAATTTAGTGTGAAGGAAGGGACCGAGAAGACCTCATGAGAATATTGATGATAACTTCACAACGAAACAATCGTTGATTTGTATATTTAATTTCTCGAATGGTTTGGTAAATGTTGCATATGAAATTATTTTGTAAAGGCATACCTTATTTTTTTTTAAAGATTTTATTTATTTGAGAGAGAGTGAGAGAGCACGAGCACAAGCATAAGCAGGGGGAAGGGGCAGAGGGAGAGAGAGAATCAGATTCCCTGCTGAGCAAAGAGCTGATGCGGGGCTGGATCGCAGGACGCTAGGATCATGACCTGAGCTGAAGGTAGATGCTTACCTCACTGAGCCACTCAGGCGCCCCTCGCTTTGTTGTTCTACGGTGCACAAAGAGCACAGGACCAGCGCATGGCAAGCTTGAGCAGGCGTCCCGTGTCACCTTGGGAGCTCCTGAATGAGAAGCCACCTGGGGTTCTAGAGCTGACCTGGTGCTTAGTGCTTGCACTCTCAGGCGGCACCATACAACGAGTGTGTGTGTTCATTTCTGTCTGTGTCTGGGGTGCTGTCTGAGTGTACACACAGAAACCAGAGGTCAAGAGAGGAAGGACAACTCTACAACTTCAGGCAAATGCTGTATCAATTCTTTATAATCTCTAGAACCTGTTAGATGGAACTGGGTATGGTTTCTAACTGAGACCAAAGCCAGTCTTCTTACTCCTCTCCCCTGAACTGAAGAAAACCAGGCCTGCAAAAGAGTTGAGCCCTGATGGTCCACCCACTGCGGGCTGGGGCAGAGAGCCCACAGAGGGCCCCCCACCTCAGGGAGGGGGGCCTGTTATTAGGGCCCCCTTGCTGGGTGCCAGTATGTAGCCCCTTCAGTGTTGAAAGGGCTGGAGGTTTGAGATCTAAATCATTTTCTTCCCAGGAAGCTCTTGGGTCCTTAGGCCAATATTCCTGGGTCCTTAGAGAGAACGGCAGCTTTTGTTAAGGTAAAGAGTCCCGGGGTACCCTTCCCCTGAATATGGTTCCTATTTGCTTTATGTGCATGTAATTAAAAGGGCCACTGAAGTGGTTTATCTAAGCTTGTTGTGTTTACTCTAAAAATAGAAAAACACAGTGGACAACTTTAAAATACTAACAGCCTCTAGCATTTTCACTTAAGGAAGAAGACATAAAATTCCAGATGTGCTCCATCATCAAGACACATCAGCTCTTAGAGGCCATGGCCAGGAGGGGCCAGAGGAGGACCCGGAGGAGGGAGAACTGGCATCAGGAAGGAGACCCTCCAGCCTTCTCTATGGCAGTTCTCAGAGGTGTGAGTGCTCGCTTTTGTCCAGAAGGGGGGATTTGGGGAGCACAGGCTGTGCTAACGAGGGCTGGGAGGCAGGGTAGAAGGACCTGGTCGCAGTCTGTGATACCCTGTATCTTCAACCTGCCTGACCCTACTCCTGGACCCGGTTACCCTGAAATCCCAAACCATCCCCGCACATCCCGACAATGAACTCCCGCTCCGTGCAGCTCACTTGGAGAGGATTCATGTTCTGTGCAACCGGAATTGATCTAATCATTTAGAAATGACGGGAGGTACCAGGGAGCACGTGGGACCGCTTGGTGGTAGGGGTCACGGCGAGGGACCGGACAGTGCATCAAGAGTGCTCACAGATGAGCGCGTACCTGCTCTCGGGCGGAAACAGCCCACTGATCCAGAGCATGGAGTCCCTCTCCAATCTCCCTGCAGCCCAGCGGGGGCTCCCTGGGAAAGCCAGTGTGGTGGGTGAGCCTCGGTTTCCCCATTTGTACGCCCAAGGAAGTGCAGAAACACTGAGAAGGCTGAGGGTCCGATGAAAGCCAGACGTGAGAGAGCTCCAGGCGCTCCCCAGCGCTGTGTACCCGCAGGAGCACCAACCCAGCAGGCTCACGATTTCCTTCTCCGTAATACCTGTTGTCTTTCATCTTGTTTTCGCCCATAGTAATAATGGTGATATACACACTGCAGGTTTTACTCACCCCGGAATGCCATCACGTGCCGTGTCTTGTTTTCCTTCAGTGCATTTTCCTTTGGGTTCAGGTGGCTGCCGTGCTGAGGGGAAGTAGCTGGGGAGACGTGGAGCTGATATTTAAAATCATCTGTTCTGGTCTGGGCTCGGGGCACACTGGAGCTCATTGAATTGTCCCAACAACCTTGTGAGGCCGGGACTGTCATTTTCATCTGGAGATGGGAAACGGGCTTTCTGCGGGCTTCGCGGTCTTGGGTCATGCAGTCGGTAGATGGAGTCAAATCCGGACCTGGAGGGTAGCAGAGCCCCACCTAGCAGCTGGGAGCCTCAGGGCTTCATCCTAGGAGAGTCCTGGCTCCTGGGGCAGGGGGAGGTGGGTTAGTGCTACAGGAGCATGACGGTGGCAGTGACCGCCTTCTGCTCTCTTCAGCCCCCCTGGGGCCCCTCCTCATGCCTCTGGTATGGGCTTTGCATGTACCTTCCTCCTCCTCCCCTCCACCCCTGGCTCTCCTGTGCCTTCCGGGAGGCAGTGGGGATAGCCCGGGCTCTAGCTAATTCAGGCTTCCTTTCCTGGGTTTAGACACTGGCAAATCTACCTCCTCTTCGTCCCACCTCTCAGGAAGCCTGCTTGAAAGCAGCTGAGGTGACAGTTCAGAAGAGAAGACGAGTCGGGCAGCAGCCCACTTTCTCCAGCAGCTCCCCACGGGGCTTGCCATGGCAGAGCTGTCTATACCTGTAAGAACACCGAGTCCTCTCCAAAGGCTGTTTTTTGTTGTGTTTCTTAAAAGAAAGGTTTAAACAACCCTCCATTCATCCTCTTCTTAAATGGATAAAATTATGAGTGGGTAAAACTTCTCCTGGGGGGATATGTTGGTGGAGTCCCTTGTGTTCTGCTCCTCTCAGGACTGTTTTCCTAGGTTGGGAACCTGGCTTTGCCATGTAGATATACACAGATATTATAATATTTTATATGCATGATATCACCTACTACACAGAGGGCATTGTGGAAGATATCGGGGACACGAAGGTGAATAAGATTTGATTCCTATCTTTAGGTGGCTCATGGCTCCTGGGGCAGTGGGATGAGGGGTAAGAAGACAATGGGAGCTGTGGAGTGAAGAAAGCCTCGAGGTATGGGTACGGGGCACCTTGGAGTGCAGAGGACAGGTGAGGTGTCCCCTTGCCCTGGTAGGGAGCCTAGGGAAGCAGAGTGTAACTTGTGAGAGCATGAGGAGTCAGGGGCAGGCTGGGACAGGGCACGGGGGAGAAGGGCAGGGGGCTATTGTAGAGGAGACAGGCTGGCCGAAGTTCAGAGTCAAGAGACACATTGCTCTGGGAGAGACCTAAGAGCACGTTGGTGAGTTCTCCGTGTTATCACTCTTTCTACATAAGGCTGACGCCGATTCTGGGAACTCTGTGGGTAAGCGTGCGTGTAAGGGAATGGGATGGATCAGCCAGCAGCTTTGTGGAATTTGGCAATTTACAAATGCTCTCGCAGCTGTTAGCTCACTGGGATCCTGCCACCATCCTGTGAGATGTGTGTGTGTCTTATCTTGTTATGGTTCCAGCTTTACACTTGGGAAAATCAAGACTTAGAAGAGGGCCCTGTCCCTTCTGAGCTTAAAAGTGAGTTGCCTCCCACTTATTTGGGTTTTCAGTTGCTGCATAACCAATTACCACGAGGTTAGTGGCTGCAAACAACCCGCATGGGTTACGGCAGTTTCCGTGGCCCAGGAGGTCAGGGCACAGCCTCACGGGGTTCTCTGCTCCGGGCCTCACCACCCTGCAGTTCACAAGTTGCCTGGGCTGTGTTCTCATTTGAAGGTCTTGCTGGAGAAAGATCTACTTCCAAGCTCCCTGAGTTGTTTACAGAATTCATTGCCTTGAAACAGCAGGAGCCACAGTAGCTTGCTTCTTTAAAGTCAACCAGGAGAACAGCACCCTGAGGGGATCTGCCGGCAAGACAGAGTTTTATATAATGTAACACAGTCACAGTGACATCCCATCCCCTTTGCCATGTTTTATTGTTTGGAAGAGGTCGTGCCTGAATTCGAGGAGAAGGATATTACACCACGGCATGAACACCAGGAAGTGGGGAACGCGCGACCACCTTCAAGTCTGTCCCATACACACTTGTAACCTTTGCCCACCGGTGCTCTGTCGCTTGGTTCTCTGTGGCAAGTTCCGCTGCTCTCTGAACCGCCGCTCAGATGTGCCTGTGTTCCCTCGGGAGCACTCTCTGAATGCCTCTTGCTGCTTCCATGTGCTGCTGCCCCCCCTTTCCTGCCCTGATCACGGTGGTCATGGTGAGGTTTTGGACCCTCACTGCTGATTTGCAGGTCTCTCTCCCTCTAGGTGGGAGCCAGGCCTCCTCAGGTTTGCATTCCTGCCGCCCGATGCTCAGCAAGGGTTTGTAAGTAATCAGATCGATAACTTCAGTGATGTGCTTCATGTCCCAAGTCTATTTCGGAACTCGAGCCAAGTTCCAGGGCTCATTCCACCACACGACCACCTCTCCCCTTTCTCAAAAACCCATATGGAAACTTGGTAGCCCTGTGCACACTCCTGTTAGAGTCCATTAGATTTAAAGGGCCAGCTCCCCTAAGACATAATGGGAATGGATCATAACACACAACATTTTCATCAGGTTTTTTATTTTTCGCAGCACAATTATAGTCAATACTACAACAAATGCCTTCCATATCCAGCTGGGCTTGGTCTCCTGTATACACCATAAGTAACGGGTTTAAAGAGATGGGACAATTTTCTGTAAACTCTACAGATGATACGACCACAATGCTGTGACCCAATCCTGGGCCGCTGATTCTATTTGTC
>ML111994.1:0-17956 GCA_003697995.1 Taxidea taxus jeffersonii | reverse complement strand
CCACTAACTTGCATTGTGACCTCAAGCCCACTCCTCCATGGCCCCGATTTCCCATGTGTGAAATGCCAGCTCAGTCATTCTGGAGCATGCAAAGCCATCCTTCCTTCCCCCTGACTGTGTCCCCTGTTCTGTGTGTGCACAGGGAGCATGGGCAACCATAGGAGAGGCAGGCTCACCAGGGGAGAGTCACAGAAGGGTAATGAATAACCAAGGTCACAGGAAACTTCCTCCTGCTGGCACTGTTACAGTCCAGTTATATATAGCCAGCGAGGACTTCCATCCAGTGCTGACCGGCTGCAAATATTTAACACATCCCATGGTGGAAACAATGGCCACCAATCACCAGCAGTCCTCAGCAATGACTCTGAAGGAAGCCAAGGGTGAAATCTCACTGGTGTCAACCTTCTCGGTTGGCATCCGTAATGACCAAGAAATGCCTGAAGCCCCTGCCGACTGTATGTCTAAAGGTGACCCTCGATTTATTTATGAGGCAGTGGAGTCCTTTAACTTTTGAACTTTTTGATGGGTTGAGCCTGCCAAAGTGTGATTCCAGAAGCATTTTGAGTAAGTAATTATTTTTCCAACAGGACCAATGTCACTGACTAACGATTATTGTGTTCTTGCTGGGCTAGGCGTGCATTTTTATATGAATCTCTCCTTCACCTTCACGGTGAGCCTATGAGGTGGGTCCTAATTTATAGATGAGGAAACTGAAATTCACAGAGACTAAGTAGTTTGCCCGTGGTCACCCAGTATGGTCACCAAAACTGCATTGACTCAGAAACCAGAATTCAAGCTTTTGACTACTTCACTTTTCAATGTCTCTTCATGAAAACACTGAATTTTCTTATCTAGAGGTAGGGTGATCAGGTAGCTTATCATCCAGACTAGTCCACTCTCAGGAGTAAAGGGGGAACCACGAACTATCAGCCCAACATAGTAGGAGTACCCCCAGCAATCTGGGCTGCCCCAGCCAACAGAGACATCTTGTCACCCTAGGACTGGGGGAGCAGTAGAATAAAAGCTGCAGTAAATTTATTCTGACCTTAACCCTCTTTCTTATTTCCCACCTGGGATTAGTCTCAGGCCACCAAGGCCTGTTGCTTACTGAAACCACAGGAACTGATCTGAACGTGAACACCCACTGTAAACTGTAAAACGCTATACACATTTGATTAATACATGCAAATTATATTTATTAACCCTGGTAATATGTGGGGAATGATGAAGACACTTTGCCTGAGTTATATAGTTTAAGCCCCATAGCAGCCCTGCTGCCACATCTCATTGCCAATATTTGACAGATAAAGAAAAAGAGGCTAGGGCAGGTTAAAGGGGATGCAAGGCAATGGCAGCACTCCATCTTCTGTGTAACATGTGGTTTTATGCTGTCCTGCTGAGCTCGCTCTTATTGTTGGAGGGGACTACTGTGCTTGACATCAAGCAGAGTCCTTGGGGGAGAGATGGTCCCTCCCTCCCTGCCCCAGCCTGGGCTGTTTCCCAGAGTTTGGCTTCTCTGATGGGACGGTGGTGCTTGCATTGGATGACAAGCTTGTCCCCACCAGTGTGCTGATGCTCGCTTGCCTTTTCTGGGTGACTGTGAGCTGGAAGGCTCAATGATGGCTGCCAGTGCCAAGAGCATCATGACATTGGCTGGGAGGATTTCGGAAAAAGGCAAGAAGCTACTGTGTCCTTCAAGCACCACGTGTGGGAGACACTGGCCCTGGATTCCATCTTCATTCCATCTGATTATCCAGGTCGCTCCATCTGAGTGGAGGGAACTAGCTGTGGTTCTGGCCCCACTGCAGCCAGACCCATGGGTCTCACAGATCATGTTTCCTCCATTAGCCTCAGGAACGTGGTGGCTGCCTTTACACAGCATTTGGGCGAGATTTATAATACATTCATAGCCTTTGACTCCATTACTTGTTTTCTGAGAATTTACCCCAAGGGGATAATCCTGACTGTGGAAGTGGTTTTCTGCACAAAGAGGGAGAGGAAGCCAATGGAGTCTAGGAAAGCAGAGGACCTAGTGATCGGAGTGGGAGGGTCCTGCTGCAGTGGCAGGGAGAAGGCCCTGGGGTCAGCAATACATGGGTTGCCATGTTTGACATCTGTGAGGTCTCACTGAGACTATTACTTTTTGCCTAAAATAGAGATGATGATGGTTTTTTTCTGGTGTCTTTGAGAGGAAATATGGGACTATTGATAGATTAATATTTATCTTTACTTCACAAAGTATTTGAGATATTCTGTCAGGATTTATATAATAAAAAAGAAAAGGAAAACAAAGAAAAAAGTGAGTTCTCTGTGTATGACATCATGGCATCTGCAAGTAGTGTAAGTTTTACTTGTATGGGGGTGGCTGAGATAGGGGAAGGGGATTTAGGGTGCCCTGATTGACGTGAACACCAGTGTTGTATAAAAATGTTGAATTGCTGTATTGTACACCTGAAACTAACATAACTGTATGTAAATTACACTTAAGTAAAAATAAGTGAGATAAGCTTGAAAGACAGAAAGTATATAAATTTGCAAACCTAGAGATCACAAGCAATCATTAGCGGGCCAAGAAGTAAGTTATTTGCCTCCTGCTGGCCAAGGCAAGTGAGAAAGGATCTCAATGACATGGCTCTCTTATCCTTAATTTTAACAGATAAGCATGTGCCTGGCGCAGAAATGGTGCCCTTTACTGATAATTTCTCTTCCCTTTTCCTTATCTGTCTTCCCCCCTATAAACATCTTGTGGACTATGGCCTATATAATAGACTAAAGTTCTGTGGCTCAGAACTGGTGTGGACACTCAAGGGGTCAAGGGAGACTTGGGAGGATTTCCATGGTCCGTGTTCTTCCATGAGCTTACCTGGGAAACCTAACAGAGGAGCTAGCCTCACCTCCCTCTAACAGGGTGGTAGGAATGCTATGATGTGTTTATTTTTGTGTGTTGAGCTCCTACTGATGGAGCCCTCACCCTGTGTCCTGCTCTAAGCTAAACAACCATCAGTGCTTTCCTTGTTACTTATACCAATCCTTTGAAAGAGGAACTTTTATCATTCCCATCATGTAATTGGAAAATGGAGACTTGAAGAGAATACATAGCACATTTAAAGTCACATGGGCATGGAAGATAGAGCTGGGGTTCTATCCGGGACTCCCTGGTCTGAGCCCCTTGTGCTTAGCATGTGAGCTACACTGCTTGTCTTCTTTATGTGTCAGTTTGATGAAAGTGGGAGAGGGAGACTTACCAATCACACTTGCATGATCCATTACTCCAGTGACCTAACAGTCATCTATCCATTGATTAAACAAATGTTTATTGTCCTCCATATCCAGGCTCCAGGAATACAGCAGTGAATAACACAGACCAAGTTCCTGCCCTCTGTGGAACTCACATTCTATCGAAGAGACTCATTTCAGGAATGGATTTCAGGAAAAGTCACTCTTGTCTATTATTACTTAGAAAATATCCACAGCCCTTGCTTCCTATCACTACATCCATTCTCACTCTAGCTCTGTGAGTTGTGTAATAGCTATCTTCTGCTGAGGCCTGCTAGGTGTCAGAAAGCCTGATAGGTTCTATATGTATGTTATCTCATTTGAATGCCACAATGACCTATGAGAAAGGTAAGCCATGCCTTTTAAAACAGGTTAAAGGCACAATGGGGCACCTGGGTGGCTCAGTTGGTTAAGTGTCTGACTCTCGGATTTAGCTTCGGTCATGATCTCGGGGTCTTGAGATCAAGACCCATGTCAGGCTCTATGTTCAGCTTGGAGTCTGATTGGGATTCTCTTTCTCCCTCTCCCTCAGCCCTCCCCCTGCTCTCTCTCTCTCTCAAATAAAGAAATAAAATCTTAAAAAAAACCCTAAGGCATAGAGAGGTTGGGTATTCATCTAAGGTCACACAGCATAATGGGAGATGTAACTGGAATTTAAATCAGGTTTTGTCGACCTAGAAACCGTGCCTCCTCTGTTACAGGTTGTGCCTTCATCCAGACACCAGCCATGGTTCTACTTCTCAAGAGCTTGATAGCTTTGGTTCAATAACTTTTCTTCATGGGACTTCAATTTTCCCTTCTATAAAATAGTGGAATTGGACAAGGTAATATTCAAATGTCTCTAAGTCACATGTTCTTTGATGATATCACTGACAGGGGCAAAGGTGGGAGTTTCAAGGGATTCCTGAAGCTTCTGAAGGGGCCTGTTTGGCTGGAGAAGTGGAGAAACCTGATTCTTTTAATGCCAGATAGGGCCACTCACTCCCAGAAAATGAAGGAAATTACAATCCCCTCATGAAGCAGTCCACCAAGTGCATGGGAGGGGCAGTGCCTACTTTCTCTTAAGATAAGCCTGCTTTTGGAATTCAAAGTCTACTACCTGGCAACTCAAGTGAAGGCAGAATAGCCAAAATCTGGGTAACCAGGAAGCTTGCTTTGTTGCCAATGACTCCTGAATCCTTCTCAAATTATTCAACTTTTGGCTTTGTTGTGACCTAACATGAACCATGCATCCAATTAGAACTAATTAAGAAGATGACTCCTTTTTTGAAGAACTAATCCTGCAAAGGGGCAAAATCAAGTGGCTTCTACCCTTCAGCAGCCTTTAAGATGCCTTGGATAATGAGGGGGGAGAACAGAAATTTTCCATCCATTTGCAGACTTGAGAAAGTTTGCATTAAGATGTTTTTATTGATTTCATAAAAGCTGTTTTTGTTTTCCTTAAAAGCAGTATTATGGTATCCTTAAAAAGACTCCAATTTTGACGTACGTTAGGTCTGAAACTGAATCCTGGCTCTGTCATCACCATCTGTTTGTGACAGTACCAGTTAAGGTGACACTAGCTGCTCTGCCTTCTCTACCATAGGCTAACTGCAGAAGTGGCTCAATTCTCAACCTCTCACAATGTGGTCTTGCTGGTCCTCCCATCAAGAGATGACTATCTCCTCACCCTGTGAGTATGGCTGGCCTCAGGACTTGCTTTGATCAATAGAATATGGCAAAAATGATGTTGGACAATCCTAATTCTGGTCATCAAGAGGCCACACATGTTTTTGCTGGGTCTTTTGGATCTCTGTCACCACCATGAGTATCAGCCTGGACTACCTTGCTGAAGTAAGAACAACCACCCAAAATAAAGTGGAATTATCCAGTCCAATCCATTCTAGACCATCTAGACCACTGCTGACCTGGCAACTGAACTCAGGTGAATGAAAGAGCCCAGGTGAGATTAAATAATGCCATCCAGATAAGCCAAATGCACACATGACTTATTAATTGGTGAGACAATAGATGGTTGTTGTTTCAAGCCACTGTCTTAGCAAGTTTGGGTTGTTACAACAAGATGTCACAGACGGGATAGGTTATAAATAATACAAATTTATTTCTCATGGTTTTGGAGGCTGGAAAGTCTGAGATCAGGGTACCAGGATGGTTGGGTTCTGGTGATAACCTCTTTCTGGTTTTCAGATGACTTAGCTGTGTCCTCACATGTCAGAGAGCAGAGAGAGAGCTCTCTGATGTGCCATTATGAGGTTTCCACTTCCACTCCATGACCTAACACCATCCTACTGAATTTGGAGGGATACAACTTATTCCATAGCAGTCACTAAGTATGGGACTGGTTTGTTTCATGCAACTGATGCACACAAAGAAATAAACTCCTGAAGTTCAGTGATTTGACCACACGTGAACACTTATTCCTTGCTTACATGGAAAAACTGGTAGAACTCCCTGTAGTCAGAAGCCCAAGACTTCCAAGGCTGCCCTGAGTATTTAGTTCAGAAGATGAGTGTGAGAGACTGAGTGGAGGGGGCATGGGAATTGTTTATGGGCAGCACGTGTATGTGCTCTGCTCACTTCTTTAACACAATCATATTCCTGGTTTTTACAACACAAGTTTGAAGTAGGCATTGTATCCATTTTATAGACAAGGAGACTGAGGCAAAGGGAGATTAAAATAACTAGCTGAGGGTTCTATAGCCACCAGTTGGACCACCCATCTACCCAATTCCAAAGACTTGTATCACCATACCTCTCTAAACATAGCTTGACTAGGTTTTGGTCCCCATCCTACATATCTCAAAGAAAGAAGGGAGGAAGGCATTGTTATCTTTCTGCCTACCTCCTCCCCTCCTCTGTAACAAGTAAGGTGGAGTCACCTGACTTGTGTTCACAGGACCAGAGAACGTTGGATCTGTAATGCCTTCTACAGATGGTATATGGGAAGATGCTGTTATTAACTCTTACTCGTTCCAAATGAAGGCACTGAGGTGAGCTCCATGACTACCTGGGCTTTTAGTCAGACAGACTGCCAGACTGCCCCATGACACATCCTAGAGCCACAGCCTCCAATCCAAGCAGAGGCAGTTGGGTCTTCTTCCCTTGGGCAGGAAAAATGATATTGGTGCATGGACCATGAAGCTGACTTGGGATATGGCCAGGATTCAATCCCAAGTGTGCTGGACCCCAAGCCTCTGCTCTTTCATTCCATTACACTGGACTTGGACAAGTCTATCCCTTGAGAACTGGGATATATACCTGATCAAAGGGTGGGTGGCAAGAAAGGCTGAGAATTGAGGAAAAGCAATCTTCCCCAATTGGAAATTGGAGAAAGCCCCAAGATTCATCATGGATTTTTCAGAATGATGGTGGGAATGATGTGTAAATGTCCTGGGAGCTAGAGGAACCTGGGTCACCTTGGTGACATAGAGGGACTGGGTGACTAGTCACAAGAATCTTAACTCCCAGATATGTAATTAATTCAGGTGTGCAGCCAGGACAGGACAGATAGTGTTTTATGGTTTTTCTTCTCCTTTTTTCCAATTTCCCTTCTTCCTTCACCTTCTACTTAGAGAAGAACTTCTTCACTTCTGCCACAGTCAGTTGGGACTGAAGATGAGAGGGGGAGGAATAAACTAGAAAGTCTCTCTGCATGATGTCCTAAATTTAGTCTCATCTGTGGCTCATACTGTTCAGTAAGGGCTCTCCTGTAGTGTCCCTGGGAGGCAGGGAGTTTGTAGGCACTTTGCTCCACCATGCAGGTCCAGGTGTTAGCAAAGTGTTTTTCAGAGTTAGGGCAGCTTTATAATTTTTTCATCCAAACAGGAACAGAACTTTTTAAAAAAAGGTTTTATTTATTTATTTGACAAAGAGAGACATGGCAAGAGAGGGAACACAATCAGGGGGAGTGGGAGAGGGAGAAGCAGGCTTCCTGCTGAGCAGCGATCCCAATGCGGGGCTCGATCCCAGGACCCTGGGATCATGACCTAAGCCAAAGGCAGACGCTTAATGTCTGAGCCACCCAGGTGCCTCCAGGAACAGAACTTTTTGAAAACAAAAGAAGTTGCTATCATGAATTGTAGTATGACACAGGTATAAACTGGGACTTTGCTGAGCAAAGAGGGCCATATGGTCACCCCCTTCCATGGGCCCAGACTTGAGACACCTTGTTGAGAAGTTGGAATATACCAACAATGAGCTCTACTGGGATGGACTAGAAAAGTTCAGGATTTGGAGTCAGTCCTAATGTCTGCTCGGGTTGTTAGAAAATCACATACCCCTAAGAACCTTGGTTTCTTCATCTGTCAAATGGGGTTGTGATAATTTCCACATTAAGGCCGTTGTCCAGGTGAAGAGAAAGGAGCTGAAAAAGTATTTTGTAAATGTAGTTACTCTTCAAATATTCTGTCCCATTTGAAGTCCTCTCTGATAAATTTATTGCTTTTACTTTCTTAATTCCTTTAGCATTTTCCAACTGGACTACCAGTCAGGAACTTGAATATATACTGACCTATACTTTTCCATAGTTACCTTGCATTATTTTTGGATTCAGTGATAACCTTATTAATGTGGTATCTCCTTTCTGGAGTTTAGACAGTAAATTAAGCCCTAGTATTCTTTATTTTGTTTTATTTATTTATTTAAGAAAGAGAATGAGAACAAGAGAGCGAGAGAGAGAGAGCTAGAGAGTGAGCACTTGTGAGTGGGGAGATCGGCAGAGAAAAAGAGGGAGAGTGAAAGGGAGAAATCCCAAGCAGACTCTATGCTGAGTGCAGAGTACGGAACCTGATGTGGTTTTTGATCCCATGATCATGATCTGAGGCAAAACCAAGAATTATTAGAGTCTTAACTGACTGAGCCACCCAGGTGCCCCATTAAGCCCTATTATTCTGATTAACAGTCCCTGCTGCTTAATAGTGGTATGACTTCCAAAAAGTTACTTAATCTCTCTGTGTCACAGTTTCTTCCCACTGGGGAAAACAATAATATGTACCTCTAGGGTTAAAGGGAAGAGTAGATGAATTAATGTATGTAAAGTACTAATCATAGTGTCTGCCACGGGATTCACATTCAAGACATTCCAACTTTGGTCTTTGGTGTGAAAATGGGATATTCTTATCTGGAAGATGTTTATCCCATGGCTTCCAGGATTCCCCTAGCAAGCCACCATGTATCTACAGTTTGACAATGGACCATTCTACATCATGCCCATGCACTATGTAATCTCTGATTAATTTGGTTTCACTCCAGGGAGGAGGTCATTTCTTACCAGGAAATATGCCACTGGAATCCACTTGCGACTGCAAAGTCTACTGCCTCCTCACAAGACTGCCATCGTTGTTAGGCACCAAGTTTTTAAGTAAGAAAAGCAGAGTGATGAAGGACATGACATTGGAGGACCAAGTGGGACCTCATAGGAGTGATTTGGTCACCAGCAATTGCGGGGGGGAGCATTGTGATTATTTGGATGCCAAGGCTCAGCAGAAGGAACCCATTTGGTTGGTTAATTACCCTTGAAAGAGTGAAAAGGTCAGAGGAGGGCATGGCTGACAAAGTCCACTGAGCCTGCTGGATGGAGGCCAAATCAATCCACATTGACCTCCTATTTCTCCTCTGGAGGTGTCAGTGACTGCTTAGGAGGTGGGCTCCAAACAAACATTCTGATGCCTTGGGGAGGCCAGTCTGTGGGGAAGGGCTCTGAGCTTGAAACCAGGAGGTCCTGGTTCTAATCCTTTCTTTTCTATTCCCTTAGTGCATGACTTTAAACAGGTCATCTCTTGACCCTAGCCTTTTCCCTTAAAAAGGGGTGCTTGTCCCAAATGATGCTGGGGGACTTCCTGCTCCAACACTCTTTGGCTATTAATTTTGGGAAAGCTGAAACAGCTCATTATCAACCATAGGTTTGGGATTAATCTCTTAGAAATCTGCCAAGAAATAAGATTGACCATATGTTGAAAATTATTGAAGCTGGATGATGGGTACATGGGGGTGCATCAGGCTATTTGCTTTACTTTTACATATGTTTGAAATTTTCTATAATAAGGAAAGTTTTAAGAATCTGTAAAAGCCTTTTAAAGTTAATGGAAAAATGATCAGATTTAATTCATTTGTGGAAGACCAGAATTTTTCATGCATCGGGTCGGGTAGAATGCGGTATAATTTAAGGAAAGCCCACTCGATAAAAAGTCTCTCCACCACCCACTCTCGTGTTGCTTGGGAGGCTTCCAACATCAAACCCTTTAAGAGAGAATGTAGTTTTGTGGAAAAGAACTTATTTTGGTCTTGTTTGGCCTGGATTTGAATCCTGAACTTCAGTTCTTAAAATCTATAAAATGGTAATAATTGTACTGACTTAGTGGGCATCTGGTGAGGACCAGGAGCAATGTACAAAGTACTAAGGAAATAGTAGCTCTTGTGGTGACTTCTTGGTTTCCAGGACAGTCTTAAAATTACAACCATTGCAGGGAAAGTCCCAAGCTTATAAATGAACCTAAGTGAATGCATTCGTAAGCCCATTAGGTGGCATATCTTAGTGGGATTGAGGTCCCTGATTTCTAATGGTGGGAGGGTAAGGAAAACCAGGCAAGAGGCTAGAGAGGCAGCCAGTGGGTAAGGGAGTAGGGGGGTTTCAGAGATATTTATCAGCCCTGCCACTTCCTCATATATCCTTAAAACAAGCACTTATTTTCATACCAAACCCGGGTGTGCCTCTGTCCCTTCTATCCTGAAAGAGTCTAGAAGCAGCATGACATAGTGTCAAAAGACATGGATTTTTGTGACAGAGATCTGGGTTCAAATCCTTATCTGCCATTTCTTAGTTCTGTGAGTTTATTAAAATCATTCAACTCCTCTGAGACTTCCTTTCTCTTCTAAATTTGGAAATGGGATGGATTTTTGAGAGCATTCTATGGAAAATGTTATAATGTCTGATTTGTAGTAGGTACTCAGCATTTGTTCCCTTCCCCTTTACCTATAATGGGAAGCTCCAGTGGTTCAGATGTTCTTCTTTTTGCATCATGTGACTTGTGCCATTAAGCATATAGTTCAGCTGAACCTATTCAGAACATATGCAATTCTTCTCATCCATGATAAATCTTTAAGTTTGTGAAAGCTGTGGTCATGTTTTGTTAGCCCCCTATTTCTTCTGCTATCCTCTCCCCACTCCATGACCTAGTCTTCACTTTTCACAGGGAAATCTCAGTGAATTTAAACTAATCCCCATGTGCCTAAGTGTGGTAGGTTGTAACACTGGCCACAAAAATGTCCCTGCTCTGTATCTTCATATTTATATCACTTTTTAAATCGCCTCCTACCAAGAAATGAAGGTCCTTCTCTGCCCCTTGAATCTGGAGTGGCCAAATGATGTGTTTGGCCAATGGGACAATAGCACCAAGAGACTTGAAAAGCATCTGCTCATTGACACTTATTCTCTTGGGATCCCTGTTACCAACATCTGGACACTCCTGGACTATGGTCTATGACAGGCCATGTGCAACTAAGATGAGCCATTATAGCCAAACCCCTGCATATGAGATAGTCTAGCCAAGGCCAGAGAAACGATCCAGGTACCCTGACCTAATTTTCTGGCCCACAGAGTAATGAGCAAAATAAGTGGCTGTTGATTTAACCCACTAAATTCTGAAGGGCTTGGTTTGCAGAAAATCTTATATATCAGGCTTTCAGAACATTTGTTCTCCTCCACCTCCTTGGATATGCCCATTCTTCCCCCAGTTGTTTTTTTGGCAATTCTGAAACATCCATTTTCTTGGAACTTTCTAAATTACTGGGTGCTTGGCACAAGTGGCTCATTCTGTCTGTTCCTGACTTCTTCCTACTAAATTCAAACCATATGGTATAGAAATACAGATCAATGTCCAAAAAATCTTTAGAATCTCTTTGGAAGCTTAAAAAAATCCCACCCAAAACTTTTGCAAGGAAATCGTGCTTGGCCAAAAAGAAGGAAACTTGAACAGCTTGAGTTCTGCTCAGTTCTTCCTGCAAATGATAAATAATTCTATACTTAGAAGAATTTATTCTCCAGGTTTGAATTAATAAGGTGGCCTCTGCATGACATTCAATGGGTCTGCATAGAATTTTGGAGCTGGAAGAAACCTCAGATTTTCTTTGGTTCAACTCTATCTTTTTACATATGGAAAAACTGGGGTTGGAAGTGCCACTGTAGTAGGACGACAGAATCCCTGAGTCAGAGATCAGTGCTTACAGTGGTCATATTTGAGTTTTTATGGATGTAGCTTCCTGCTTTCTGGAGTATTAGATGCAAGTGTGTATGTAAGGGTCTGGGAATGAAGGCATGGAGGGAGGGATGTGGTGTTGTTGGCATCCCACTGGT
Source organism: Taxidea taxus jeffersonii (assembly GCA_003697995.1). NCBI lineage: Eukaryota > Metazoa > Chordata > Mammalia > Carnivora > Mustelidae > Taxidea > Taxidea taxus. The sequence goes on along the minus strand of ML111994.1, from coordinate 6,330 downwards.
CATTCATGAAGCCACTGGACCCAATCATGAGTGGTTTAAGATCAGGGGTGTCATTCATATTTCACTGCGTCTTTGGGTTTGCCAAAGTGCTTGGATCAATAGGTCCTTTCATTTATTCTGCTGTAGACCCTTTATAAGTCAGGTGCAGACTCATTCAGATGTAATTATGCTGTGAATGAGGTGATGATTAAGACTTGACTCTTGACATGGAGGAGCTTATAGTCTATGAGGGAAGACAGATGCATAAACAAATGGCTAAAAGGGACCCTTTAGAGAGGAGTTGCATCTGAAACCTTGAAAGTAAAAATTCAGTGGAACTGATGGACATTGGAGAGCTGTTGAGCTCCTCTCTTTACTATATGTAGCTACTCCCATTATGTCCCTGAGACACCAGTGAGGTCTAAGAGTTTGGATCTAATAGGAGCCACCATATGCTGGGAAAGCAAGAAAAGAATGAGTGAACCCAAAGGCAATTATAATTCCATAAATCCTTATTCCCATAGTGGGTTATAATATCATCCTTGAATTTATTTCAAGAAGCCTTGGTTTTGAGACAAGAAGTCTGAATTTGAACCTAGATTTTGGCATCCACTTTCCATCTGAGTTTTCTGAGCCTTTATTTCTTGTTTACTAAAGAGGATGTTGATGGTTTGTTCATAGCAGTTCTTTAAAAATGTGGTTAATGAACCACCATCTATCAGTTTTAAGACCCCAATTCCTTAAAAATACCTAAAAATTAATTAATAAAGAATAAAGATCCTAAGAATGCATTAAAGTTTAGAAACTATTATGGTAATGGCTGAAGGAAAAAGGATACAGATGGGTTAGTAAAGAATGTTTCCTAAGGAAAAAATACTGGATGGGTGAGGGAAAACTGATGGAATAACTACCAATTTTATAATGACACACTGTGATGGTATTGGGATTCATCTCCAAGTCATGAACATGAGAAGGACATGGGGATATTTATGCTTCAGAAGGAGCACAACGATGGAAGGATGTGTGACAGAACATTGATGCACATCACATATTCATGAGCTGTTCTACACTTCCTAGCCTTCTGAGAATTAGGTGGGGGCCATATAATGGGGTTTTGGCTAAAAGGATGTGGGCAGAGTGTAAGCCACTTCTAAGAGTTACAGTTCTAAAATCTTCTTTCTTCCTCTTCTATGAAGAACTTGGAGGCCACGTGTTTCAGAGGACACAGAAGATGTGAAAAGCCAGCCAACTCACATCAGATGATGGTATAAGTGAGAACACTCATTTACTATGTCAGGTTATAGATATTCCAGCATTCATCACAGCAAGGCCTCTCCTATCTAACCCAAGGGACCAGATTAGAGACAGAGGGACCAGTTAAGAAGCTGTTGTAATAGCAAGGTCGAGTGATGACAAGGGCCTAGACTGTGATAGAGCCTTGTAGATGAAGCAGCAGCAAATCCCCAAACACTGTGGAAATGGCACAGCCAGTTTCCAAATCTCCCAGGAAACAGCCTGGATTAATATACAGCTCCCAGCTTGTATCCTTGCTTCCACCTGTCCTCTCTGACAGTCTATTTTTAACTCAATAATAAGAAATATCTGCTAAAATGCTAGTCTGATTATGCCATTCTCCTGCACAAAAGGCATCAGTTGTTTTCCAACCCTCACAGGGTAAAAGCCGAGAAAAGCCTATGAGGCCAACATGATCTGCCCTCTTGTTACTTTTCTGACCCAGTCTCTACTTTGTCCCTTTTTCCATTAACTGCACTTTGCCCACAGTGATATCCTGATGTTTTTTTCAACCCACACACATGCTTGGACCTCAAGACCTATGCCCATCCTGTTTCCTCTACCTGAAATGCTCTTTCTCAGATTTTTTTCAGGATTATCTCCTTCACTTTAAGTCATTACTCAAATGTATTTTTGTTGAGGCCTGTAATTTAAGATTACATTCCACTCCCCTCCAACACTCCTACCTTCCCTTCATTGCTTTATTTTTCTCCATAACATGCAACACTACCCAAAATATTATATTTCTACATATTTTTGTATTTAATGTCTGTTTCCATCCATTAGAATGTAAGCTCCAGCAGGGCAGGATTTCTTCATATTTATTTATTTATTTTTGCACACTGCTATATTGATAGTGTCTACAATAGTGCCTGGTACCCAGTAGGCACTCAACACTTACTGAGCGAATGTTGACTAAATGAGTGAACTAAACCTGAAGAATATTGTTAGCATTTATGCATTGGTAGAAGAAAAATGCTTTATAAACACAGAATATGTAATGGGTAGGAAAGGTATAGAGGGCACTAGGAGAGCTCAGTTTGCCTGCAAGGATATTGACAGTTTCTGTCACTCAGCTTAACTTCATCTCTTGGCTGTTTTTGGACAAGTGGTCAAGAGAGCAAGCCTGTTACTCGCTTAGGCCTCATTTGTCCCTTCCTTATCCTGGCAGCTCCAGAAAGATCATTGCTAATGGGTGGTGGTGGGGGACAGGCTATATAAGAGAATGTATGGAAGCTCATGCCTCTAATGGCACATGCCCTATAGCAGGTGATTCATGAACTTCTATTCCCTTCCTTCACACTTCTTCATCATTTCTTCCTCTTCGTCGACCTTTAGTCAAGTACTTGTTTTAGCCACCTCAGTAGTGAATGGTTTGAAGACTATACTTGTTCCCAGGTTAAGAATGGAGGCTGAGAAAGAGGGAATATGGCAAGGAAGGATGAAGGGGAGAAGAAAGGGTGGGAGGAGTTCTGGGGGCATGGCTCATGATTAACAGCTATCTGAGAGTCATCTCACTGGATTTCGCTGAATTTAAGCCATACAGTCATGGTTAAAAAGATTTAATTCCCAACTTTAGGAAGATGACAGTATGTTGCCCAATCACTATGACACTTGCCCTGCGTAGACTGTTGAGAAACCCCATGCGGTGTTCATCAAATTATCCCAGTGCTGATAAATTCTGTCACTCCATCCCAAATTCAATTTGGAGGTTGCAGATGCAGAAAAGATGATGAATGTGGGGATGAATCTAATTTCATTAACTGAAGCCTTCATATTCTGCACTTCCAATAAATATCGACATAGGGTGTGATGAAAAGGTGTGTAGCTGGTGGCCTTTTCTCAGCTTTGTCTTGCCAGCACTGTATAGAGAAGCTGGGGAAAGAAGCAGTGTTGGATCTAGCTCGAGAGCCTTTGGGTTCAAGTCTTAGCTCCATCAGTTACTGGATGGGTGACTTCGAAAGACAGAACTTTAATTTTTTTCATCTATACAATGGGAGATGTATTAGTTCTTGCAAATATCCAAGGACAGAAAGTGTGAAAAGTGCCTGAGGACTTGGCCTCATTGTATCTCTTCACTCTGCCTTTGATGCAGACAAGGTCATCTTATGTTGGTTCTTTTCTTGGGCCCAAGATGGATGTCCTTACATCTGTAGGCTTCCATTCTTCCTTTTATGACCCCAGCAAGAAAGCAGGATGCTCATTTCCCAGAATTCCAATGAAAAATCATATAGTCAAATGCCTAACCTGTCTCTGGGGCACGGGTTGGGGGGTGGGGGATGTTTCAATTGGCTTAGCCTTGCTTACATCTTCTATACCTGGAGTGGGTATCAGCTTCCTTGGAGCTGTCATAAAGAGGGAGGGGAAAATGGTTGCCAAGGAGGCCTCCAAAACGTCTCTACTGAAGACATTAAAATTGTTTCCTCATCTCTAAGTACCTGGTTGGGGTACAGGGAGAGGACTCATTGCCCTTCTCTATTCCCTCATTCTTTCCCTTCCCTCCCATCTGCCTGCTACAACAAACTACCAGACAATGAGCATTGTGGAGTGCGGGGAGGCTGCCGGTGTGGACCACCTCAATATGCTCTCTGCCCTTTGTCGTAGAGTGGAGCTTGGCCAGGAGGGAACCTCAAGAGTGGGAGGGTAGTGAGATTGGGCACTTATTGCCCTGAGGCTCTCTCTGTCCCTCAGTTCCCATTGGAAAGCCCTCTCCACGTAACTGCTCTCTCTGAATTCCAGTAATTTCTGCTCCTTTTGCCTCTTTGGACCTGGGGGTGGTAACTGCTCCCTGTGTTTGTTAACCCTTAGGTTCTTCACTATCCTTTATTGGTTTTCTTCCCGCATGTAGTTCTGTTATTAAACAGCTTGCACATTCCTTGGCTTCGCTATCAGAGTACTGACATATACCTTCATTTTATATGGATGTCCCGCAGTAGGCGGGACACGTGACATCTGTGGCCTCATTCTACCTCTGTCCCAGGTCTTGCTTTCCTATCTCTTGGTCTATTCTCTTTGCCTTGTGGTCTCACCAACACCACAGTCCTAGTAACCCAGGATTTTAAGTTATGGGCTTCATGGGCACCACTTTAGAGAATGTGCACCTCACCTTGCTGTGGTTGCTGGAACCAAGCAGTTATTCATGGCTGACTTCTAACGACCATGGGGGCTCTGTGGTGGGAGTGGGTTGTCCACAGTGACCACATATGCCCAGGAAACACACATTTGGGTATTTCCAATGTTCATGCTTGAGACATGACTCAAGCCTATGCTTAAAGGGAAGGTAAGACAGCCCACATCGAGGATGAAGCCTCCAGTTTCAAGTCCCTAGGAGCCTTTGCTTAACTGTTTTAATTGCACAAATTGCAAGTGTTTAAAATGCACACTTAAAAGAGCAAGACCTCCTGGGTGGGGGTGTGGGGTGGTGTGGTGGGAGGGAGATGCCAGGGAAGCTGTCAGACTTATTCAACAGCCATCCTATGGAGGAGCCCCATGGGCCAAGACTGAACCCTGGGAGAGGTGGCACTTCTCCCTTTGGTGCTTAGTCCCTTGTCACCAGAGCTCATTATCTGCTCAGTGTGAGTCACCGTGTCCCACTCAGCGGCCCCCACACCCTTTACCTGAGTAGGCTTGGAGAGCCTTCCTAGTGGCAGGACATGGAGTAGGGAAGCCCCAGGCTTAGGTCTCCTGGGACTTAGGGAGAACATTGGTTTTCTCTTTTTTCCCATTTGGAGACACCTGTGGAAGGAGAGAAGGGAGAGGGAGCAGGAGAGCAGGAAGGGGAGAGCTGAGCTTCAGAGTGGCAGAAAGGGTCTGGGAGAGCAGGTGCCTGGGTCACAGAGACCACAGATCTGTGTGGACTCTCTTAATACTGCTCACCACAGGCACAGCCTTGTCTCCTACCCTTTGTCCTGGTATGACACTTGTCTGTCTGTCCCCAACATGTATTCCTTCCCCTCTAGCCTGTCATCCCTCTTTCCTCACCACGCTGCTCTGGATCTTTCTCCAACCCCATCTTCCTGTCCATTTACAGCATCGCTGCAGAGGCCCATGTCCTCTCCTGCCTAATCCCACTGCTTGCTAGCTGTCCCCATTAAGCCAGTGAAAGCACGTGTCTAACAGCAGATTCTCCCAAGTGCTGGCCATTCTACTGGTGTCCATCTGCCTAATGGAAGTATCCATTCTCCTCTCTGTGCCCCCAGACCTGGAACTCCTGGGACAGGCCTATCCCATCCAATTCTACATCTCAGAAGATGACATTTATTTAAACCAGAGGCTCATAACAGGGGCAGTTGTGCCTCCCAGGACACTGGGTAATGTTGGGAAACATCTTCTGGGTTAGGACGGCGGGGGGATGATACTGGCATCTAGTGGGGAAGCCAGAGATGTGTCTGATGCTGCAGCCCACAGGGCAGTGCCCCCACTCCATCCGCAACAAAGGATTATGGCCTCAATGTCAATAGTGTCAAGGTTGAGAAGCCCAGCCTAATCCCATAGTGGTTACTCAAGCAATGTTTGCTGAATGAATACATTATGGAAAATGCTTGAAATATGGGTTGCTTGCCATCTGCCACATACTGAACTGAGTGCTTTCCCTGTCTGTCTTAAATCTCCCTTTCTCCCCACAAGATTTTAATCACCGTGAGCATGTGGGTATATCTTCCCTACACCCTAGTCCCCCTAGGTCTGGCACTGTGCCTGGCATGTACAGGGACTTCATACATGCTTGAAGAAGCTGAAGGTCAGGGAGGTCATCTGATGGAGCATGGCTTGCTGGGGCTCTGACCCTGCCATGATCTTTCTGTGACATCACATCAAACAATAACTGCCTGTAATTTCCAATGTCTTTTACACCTGCAGATTCACTGACCTTCAGAAATGCAGGAAGAACAAGTTTTATTCAACCCTTTTAGTAGTGGGGAAGTTGAAATACAGGGGTCTCAGGGACTTGGTTTAAGTACTGCAGGGAGGTCTGGGTGGGTCTTCCTGGACCTCAGTCTTTTCAGAGGAAATAACAGGTGGGCGGGTAGGGAGGGGAGAGGGATTGGCATTTTCTCCTCC
>ML111993.1:32402-147914 GCA_003697995.1 Taxidea taxus jeffersonii | reverse complement strand
GGCAACTGGGTGGCTCAGTGGGTTAAGCCTCAAGTTGCCCCGAGTATTTCTTTCTTTTTTTTTTTTAATATTTTATTTATTTACTTGACACACAGAGATCACAAGTAGGCAGAGAGGCAGCAAGAAAGAGGGGGAAGGAGGCTCCCCACTGAGTAGAGAGCCTGATGCAGGGCTCAATCCCAGGCTCTCTATTCAGTGGGAAACCTCTTTCCCCTCTTTCTGCCTGCCTCTCTGCCTACTTGTGATCTCTGTGTGTCAAGTAAATAAATAAAATATTTTTTAAAAAAGAAATTTCATACTCTGTAGCTGTCACCTCCCCAACCTCCCACCTCCCCATCTGTAAGCAACCACTAATCTTCTCTTTATCTCTATGGGTTTGCCTATTCTGGCCATTTTATATAAAAAGAATCATCTTTTCATGTGTCTGTCGGCCATCTGGATGTCTTCTTTGGAGAAATGTCTGTTCATGTCTTTTGCCCATTTTTGAATTGGATTACTTGTCTTTTGGGTGTTGATTTTTATAAGTTCTTTATATATTTTGGGTACTAACCCTTTATCAGTTACATCATTTGCAGATATCTTCTCCCATTCCGTAGGTTTTCTTTTAGTTGTGTTGATTGTTTCCTTCACTGTGCAGAGCATTTTAATTTTGAGATAGTCCTAATAGTTTATTTTGGCCTTTATTTCTCTTGCATAAGGGGACCTATATAGAAAAAAACTGCTGTGACCCATGTCAAAGAGGTTATGGCCTGTGTTCCCCTCTAGGATTTTTGTGGTTTCAGGTCTCACATTTAGGCCTTTCATCCATTTTAAATGTATTTGTGTATATAGCATCACACAGTGATCCAGTTTCTTCCTACTGCATGTAGCTGTCCAGTTTCCTCAGCACCATTTATTGAAGACACTATCTTTTTCCCATTGGATATTCTTTCCTGCTTTGTTGACGATTAATTGACCATATAGTTGTGGGTTCATTTCTGGGCTTTCAGTTCTGTTCTATGTGTCTGTTTTTGAGCAAGTACCATACTGTCTTAATCACTATGGCTTTGTAATATAGCTTGAACTGCAATCGTGATGCCTCCAGCTTTGCTTTTCTTGTTCAAGATTGTTTTGGGTTTTCTAGTCATTTCATACAAATTTCAGGATTGTTTACTCTATACTTTTAGATAAAAGTTCTTTTTCAGATATAGGATTTGCAATTTTTTTCATTCTGTGGTTTGTTTTTTCACTTGCATGAAAGGTTTTGAATTTGTTGAAGTTCTGCTTATTTAGTTTTTCTTTTGTTGCTTGTGTTTTTGGCGTCATGTCTAAAAAGTCCATTGCCAAATTCAAGATTATAAACATTTATCCCTATGTTTTCTTCTAAAAGTTTTATAGTATGAGCTCTGAGATATAGGTCTTTGATCCATTTTGAGTTCATTTTTGTGTGGTATGAGGTAACTCATACTTCATTCTTTTGCATGTGGCTTCCCAATTGTCTAAGCGCTATTTCAACCCCTAGTTGAAAAGATTATCTATTGTTGTAATTGCTCACTTAACCAGTTGAGTGACTGGCTGGATTATTTTGATGAAGTCTATTCCCCTCACTGTTGCCAGGAATGATGTTGATTCTCAGAGAGGGCAGCCTGGGATAACCCCAGAGTCACGCTGCAATGACAGTGCTTTTGATAGCGCCCTCTCTGGTTGTTGCTTTCCTTGACCACACTCAATTTTAAATTCCATTCATTGTTCTATTTATGCAATCTTAGCAATGCCTGGGGGCATAAACTTCTCCACAAACTGATACCATGAACCTGCTTCTTTGAAGGGATGCTTCCTGAGGTCAGTGTTTGAGATTTATAATGACAAAAAGCAAGAGCCCTTTTTGCTGTGGTCTACTTCTCTCTCCCAGGTAAGACCTCTGATCTAGAAACTATGAGTACTGTACTTCTATCTGAGTGACACCCCTGTTTTAGGAGAGGGGTGCTCCGGAGGTCCCAGGTCTCCTTGACTTGCCTCTCCCATTGTGGAACCCCTTCCCTCAGCACACAAGGTGGGCTCAGGACCCCATGCTCAAGGTGGGGCCTCTGTCCCACCAGCAGGGCTGCGCAGAAGGGATACCCCACCTCTCAGCTGCACTTCACTAGAATGTAGCCTCAGCAGCAGGTAACTGCGGGCCAGATGAGAAATGCTGATGTCCTGCTCCATCCAGAAGGATAGCCCTCTGATTGGGAGCTGGGAAGAGAAGGAAGCCTGTGTTCTTGACTGTTCCAGTCTGGAGTGGAATTTCCATCTTACTGAGCTGAGCAAAAGGAGCGAGGGCATGAGTCTAAGTTCAGATACCACTGACTCTCACTTTTCTTACTTAATGTTAGTAGAAATTCTTGAATAACTGTTTTTTTTTTTTTTAATTTGGTGTATGGAGCATCTCCAGAGGCTTACATTTTTTTAAAGAATAGTTTTCACCAATCTTTTCAGGGAAGTGGGTCCATAGAGCTGCTCATTCGGTCATGCTAGAATTGGAATCCTCTAGGTTAACCTTAAACCTTGCTTCATTCTGCCTAAAATGCTCTCCTTCCCCAGCCACCTAGAAAACTCTCATCATTTTCCAAGACTCAGTTTAATATTTCCTTCTTTCTCCTCCGCCTTTCCTACAGAGGGCGTTAACATTCTTCTCATTGTGTTATTATTACAACTATCTGCCATATGCTTATCTCATCTGTGACTTCTCCACTAGACTCTTCTCCTCAACGGCACATACTGTACATCACTGCAGTCATTCCTAGCATGGGGGTTGGCATTACTATGTACTCAACTAATGAATATTTTAAAAATTGCATATGGTTTTTGTGTTGGCTACTTTCTTGGCATTTCTTTTGTGTATATGCATGTGTGTGTGTATTTGTGTGCTTGTACATCTGCAGTCCATGAAAATAGAGTCATTAACAAAGCTGGTTGTCATTTGTATGTAGCTGGTACTGTTCTAAGCATTCTTTACATGTATCCATTCATAATGTAATCCTCACAGTAACCCTATTAAATATAATTTATTATGTTTAACCCTATTATGCCTCATTTACACTGAGAAAATTGAGACATAGAGGTTTTAAGTCATTTGACCAAAGTTACATACTAATAAGCTGTAGGGCCAGAATTTGAGTCCAAGCAATCTGACCCCAAAACAGTTCTGATAAATTGTCTAAAGTGTATATCAGGTGCATAAGTGTTCAGTGTTCAGTGAAGTGAAGTGTTCAGTGAAGAGAAATTAGTTAATGCAGGCATCAACAAACCCATTTGATCATTGCTTTCCTCCTTAAATGAGATCTGAGACAACAGCTTAAAGTATCATCTGCCTGTTACCTGGTTCATCACCTTTGTCCTAAGAAGACAGGCACCAGGCCCGTCTGGCGTCATCTTGTACCAGTAAACTCAAATGCAGGCCCTTCTAAGGTCAGTAATTACCCTAATGTTTTATTGGCACTTGCAACCTTTTAATTTTTAAAGGTAGTTTCCTTTTTACTGCTCTGCCATTTTTATGGAGATCACTCACTGCCATGGCTTTGTGGTCATTTCCTGTTGACATATTTGCATATATATCAAGTCCTCTCACATGTGGGCTCCAGTAATGTCCCACTTCCTTTAATGAGGGTGGTGGGTTCTTCTCTTTTGGGAAACCACTGTTACCTTGGTGAGCTGGTTGGGTCCCAGAGCACTTTCCTGACAAAGTCTTGAGTGTTACTGTTGTCAATTCTCAGCTACCTGCAGGATGGTCCCCTTCATGGATAATGGTTGGAGTCATGATCAACATATCATCCAGTATTTTGGTATTTATTTTATATGATGCTAAAGTACTGGTAGGTTTTCTTTTTTTAATATAAGATAGAGTTGCCATGATCTTTATGTATTTTTTTTAAGATTTTATTTATTTATTTGACAGATCACAAGCAGACAGAGAGGCAGGCAGAGAGAGAGGGGGAAGCAGGCTCCCTGCTGAGCATTGAGCCCAATGAGGGGCTCCATCCCAGGACCCTGAGATCATGACCTGAGCTGAAGGCAGAGGCTTAACCCACTGAGCCACCCAGGCACCACTTTATGTATTTTTTTTAATTGAGGGCTAACATAATTAGAATGTACAAGTCTTTTTTTTTTTTTTAACTGTTTTTTTTTTTTTTTTTTTATTTTTTTTTTTTTTTTAGTTGACAGACGGAGATCACAAGTAGGCAGAGAGGCAGGCAGAGAGAGAGAGGGAAGCAGGCTCCTTGATGAGCAGAGAGCGGGATGCGGGGTTCGATCCCCAGGACCCTGGGATCATGACCTGAGCCGAAGGCAGAGGCTTTAACCCACTGAGCCACCCAGGTGCCCCTAGATTGTACAAGTCTTAAACATATAATCACTCTCCAGTGAAGCAATGGAAGATTCACAGCATCCTCGGAGGCCCCTTCATGCCTCTTTTCCAGTCAATACTCAACTCAGAAGTGATCTCTTCTTTGGACTTCCATCGCTATATATTTATTTTGCCTGTTTTTGAGCTTCATATAAAATGGAATCGTATTGTATGTATTCTGTTGTGTCTGTCTTCTCTTGGTCATCATTCTGTCAGCAAGAGTCATTATTTGGTTGAATGAAGCAGAAATTTGTCCCTTCTTTTTACTGTATTGTATTCCATTGTATGGATGTACACAATTTATTTACCTTTTCACCTACTAATAGACACATGCACTGTTTCCAATTTTTGGTTTTTATAAATGAAACGTGCAAGTCTTTGTGTGAATGTGTTTTTACTTTTTTTTTGTAAATTGCTAAAAATTAGTCTTATTGGATTACAGAATAGATGTATGTTTAATTTTATAAAATACTTCTCTTTCTTCCAAATGGTTGTATATTTTTATATCTCCATTTGGAATGTTTGAGACTTTGGTTGTTCTATGCCTTAGCCAGCATTTTATGTTGGTTAGACTTTTAGAAACCATTTTGATGGGCATAGAGTGTGTTTTTCAATCTGGTTTTAATATGCATTTCCCTGGACCAGTAACATTAGATACGGTTTCATGTACTGATTGGTTATTTGTGTATCTTCCTTTGTGGAGGGTCTGTTCAAGATTTCTGACCATTTTTATTAGCCTATTTTTCTCTTTATTATTGAGTTGTAGGAGTTTCTTTTATATTCTGGAAACAAGTACTTTATCAGATACGTGTATTATGACTATTTTCTTCCAGTTTATGGCTTCCCTATTAATTTCCTTAATGGTGCCTTTTGAATGAACAGAAGTTTTAAATTTTTATGGCATCCAGTTTATGAATGTTTAAAAATTTTATGGTTAGTGCTTTCTGTGTCCTAAGAAAGTTTGCCTATCACAACATAGTCTCTCGTGTTTCCTTCTAGAGGCTTTATAGCTTTAACTTCTATGTTTAGATCTATGAGTCATCTTGAATTAATTTTTAGAATGTATGATATAGGGATTAAGATTAATTTTTTTTTCATATGAGTATCTAGTTATTCTAGCACCATTTGTTGAAAAGACTCCTTTTTCTATAGAATTTCTTTGGTGTTTTTCTGGAGAACCAGTTGACTATAACATGTTTATCTATTTCTAGAATCTTTATTCCATCCCAGTGATACATGTATCTCTTTTTATATCACTTCAGCACACTATCTTGATTACTGTTATTTTACAGTAATCAGGTAATGTAAGTTCTTTAAGATTGTCTTGGCTTTTCTAGGTTGTCATGTGTCCTCCCAAAATTCCTGTGTTGAAGTCCTAACCTGCTATACCTCAGAGTGTGACTTTATTTGGAGATAGGGTCTTCTAGATGTTTTCAAGTTAAAATGAATTGTGTAGGTTGAGTTCTAAACGACTGTGACCAGAATCCTTCAAAAAGTAGAAATTTGGACACAGACATACCCATAGGGAGAACATATGAATATAAAGGCAGAGATCAGGATGATGTTTCTACAAACCAAGAAACATCAAGGATTGCTGGCAAACTATCAGAAGCTAGGGCAGACATGTGGAACAGATTTTCTCTCTCAGCTCTCACAAGGAACCAGTCCTAGCAACATCTCAGTCTTGGACTTCTAATATCTAGAGCCATGAGATAATAAGTTTTATTGTTTAGACTACTCAGTGTGTGATGTTTTGTTATGGCAGCCCTCAGCAAACTATACATAGGTCTTTTACTTTTTTCCTGAAATTTTAGAATTAGCTTATTAACTTTTTCAGTGTGAGATTTTGATTGAGATTATATTCAGTTTGGGGGAGAATGGGCATCTTTACAACATTGAGTCTTTGATTCATGAATATGGTATATCATTCCATTTACTCAGGTCTTTAATTTCTTTTAGCATTCTTCTTTGGTTTTCAGTATACAGATTTTATACCTTTATATTAAATTTATTCCTAATTATTGTGTCTTTGCTGATGCTTTTGTAAATTCAGTTTTTTCCTAACTTTATTTTTATAATGTAGCAAGTAGAAATGAAACTTATTTAAATTACATATTGACTTGCACCACATGACTTTGCTAAATTCACTTATTCTAGTAGGTGTGTGTGTGTTTGTGTGTGTGTGTGTGTGTGTGTGTGTGTGTGTGTGTGTGAATTCATTAGGAATTTCTACATAGTGTGGGTAACATTTGTGGCTGGTGTTTAAAGTGGGTACAGTTTTGTGGGCTGAGCCCTTACATTGTGGGATCTGCACTAACTCTGGTTAGTATCCAAGTTGAATTGTTGGATGCCCAGATGATGTCAGAGAATTGGAGAATTAATTATTGATGTTGGAAAAAGACGCCACACCTCTTAATAATGATGATGCTGTTAATAATGATAATAATTATAACACTATAGTGCTTTCCAGCTTGCAAAGCACTTTTATATTTTATCTTTTTTATTATGTTCAGTTAGCCGCTGTATAGTACATCATTAGCTTTTGATGTAGTGTTCAATGATTCATTAGTAATGTATAACACCCAGTGCTCATCGCAACACATGCCCCCCTTAATACCATCACCCTGTTACTCCAGTCCCTCTGAAACCCTCAGTTTGTTTCCCGTGGTCCATAATCTCTCATGGTTCATCTCCCTCCCTGGTTTCTTCCCCTTCAGATTTCCATCCTTCCCCTGTAGTCCTCTGTGCTATTGCAGTGTTCTACATATGAGTGAAACCATATGATAATTGTCTTTCTCTGCTTGACTTACTTCACTTAGCATAATCTCTTCCAATTCCATCCATGTGGATGCAAATGGTGGGTATTCATCCTTTCTGATGGATGAATAATATCCCATTGTATATATGGACCACATCTTCTTTATCCATTCATCTGTTAAAGGGCATCTCGTCTCCTCCCACAATTTGGCTATTGTGAACATTGCTGCTATGAACATTGGGGTGCATGTGCCCCTTCTTTTCACTACATCTGTATCTTTGGGGTAAATACCTAGTAGTACAATTGCACTTTTACATTTTATATCTCATTAGGTTACCAAAAGGGCCCATTGGCCAGGTGGAGTTGAGATTATTAACCTTACTATATTGATGAGTAACAAGAAGTTCAGAGAAGTGACATATTTAGAGTCACTCAGAAGGTAGGAGATAGAGCTGTGACCTTGTTTTCTGACCTTGAATCTTATATTTCTACAAGTAAGGACAGATCGGGCAAGGGAAGTTTTGTGGAAACCAGTCCCAGCACCATAGGGACGCCATTATTACCAAGCGTATTCTGACAGGTGTGTGTTGGTGTGGCTTCCCTAAAGTCACCAGCTTACGACAGTATTTCTTGAACTGAAGTGTGCCTCAGAACTCCCAGAGCAGCATGTAAAAATACAGGTTCTTGGGCCCCACACTCACAGGTTTGATTTGTAGCTCTGGAAGGGTGCAAGAGACAAGGATTTTTAGCAATAGCCCAAGTAAGTCTGATATAGTTCTTCTACCAGCCAGAACCCTTGTTTGAAGCAGTGGTTCTCCAGCCACTCATCAGGCTGTGCCTGAGAGTCACCTGGGAAGCTATTAAACTTATGGTACCCAGGCCCTTCCCAGAGTTATGGAATCAGAATCTGGCAAATGCAAAGAACTGTTCCAGAGGAACTGACCCACAGGGTTACCTGCTGATTCCAGTCCTCTGCATCCTTCCCTTTCCTTCTCTCTCCACTCTGGGTACCTCTTGTTTGGTGCCTCTGTGATTTATTTTGTCTCACTCTCCTGTATTTCTCTGCATCTCTGGCTTTCTGTGTTTGTCCTTTTTTTTTTCTTTAAGATTTTATTTATTTATTTGACAGACAGAGATCACAAGTAGGCAGAGAGGCAGGCAGAGAGAGAAGAAGGGAAGCAGGCTCCCTGCTGAGCAGAGAGCACAATGTGGGGCTTGATCCCAGGACCCTGGGATCATGACCTGAGCTGAAGGAAGAGGCTTTAACCCACTGAGCCGCCCAGGTACCCCTGTGTTTGTCCTTCTTTAGTCTGTGTCTCTGAGACACTGTCTCTCTTGTCTCTGTTTTGTGTCGTCCCTTTGGATGAATGTCTTTGAGACTGCTTCCCTGTGGCTCTCTTCTACCTCTCCCTTTTCCTGGGTCCTTTCCTGTGTGCATCTCTCTGAGTTTCTGCCTCTGATGGTTTTCTGTCTTGGCTCTTGCTCTGACTCTGGGTCTTTTGTTTGTCTGGTCCTGCCCACTGTGCAGCTCTGTGTGCATCCGAGCCTCTGTGTGTGTGCTTATGTGTGTGTGGGTACTTCCATTATTTGCTCTCCATCTACAGTCCTTTTCTTCTTCTCTCTCCCTCCCACCTCCCAGCCTCTGAGTTCTGCAGCTTTATGTGAAATCCGGAGAGACTCTTCCATGGAGAAGTCTGAAATACCATGGGCCAGGCCCCAAGCCTCTGCAAACCTCAGAATGTTAGACTCTAATCAGGAGCCCCATCTGGGCCTGTCCCACTCACCTATAGGACTTCTCTGGGGATCCTCAGCCTCCTGTGCTGCCAGAGATAAGGTGCTCTTTGTGGCAATTGCCTTGGACATGACCCTCAAAAAGACTAGATAAGTAGCATGGCCTTTGGCATCCTGGAGTGCCCTTCACTTCCCCCTAGGCTGAAAACTGACCTTCCTGTCACTGACCCTAAGTATCCCAGAGTACTCTCAGGACCTTTATGGCTGATCCAGACAATGCTTAGGAGATCAGACTAACTTTTAACTTTGAGGTAATATTGTTAATCCATCATGAATTAAATAATTTATTTACCTGGTATTCATTAAACTCTGTGTACCAGATTCTGTGCTGAGACTATAGCAGTGAAGATAGCAGGTGTAATATTGTAAACCTCAGCTCTGATAATAACTATTATAGCATGGATTGAGCACCCATTGTGTTCCAGGAGCTTAATTTATATAAGGAACTTTATACCTGAATTCCTTGCTGGGAGAGAACTGCCCCTTTAATGCAAAATACTTCAGTTATCTGCTTATAATCATTATAGCAATTAATTATAGCTATTAATACACTGGACATCTAAGTCTTCTGTATTCAGCAATGTTACTTAAAATGTTTAACAAATGACCAGTTGACCAATGAATACATTTGCCCCACTCCTCACTTCTATCGCAATTAGTTGCGTAAACATAAAATCTTATTCATTCATTCATTTTTTCATGCAGTCATTTTTCTTTCAGCATATTGTGAAGGACCCACTGGGTATCATGTACTGTGTTAGGAACTGGGGATGCAACAAATAAAAGGACATCATAAAGAACTCAGAGGATGGGAATAGATAAAGACATTGACCAAGTTTGTGGAATGTGACCAAGAAAAAGTTCAGGAGTATATAACTGGAAGTCTAACCTAGTCAGAGCAATTAGGGAGGGCTTTATGGAGGAAGGGACTTTCACACTAAGACTTAAACAGTGAACAGGGTGTTAGCCAGATGAGGTCTCCTCCTTTTTTACATTCTATAGGACAGAACATGGTGCCCTGAGCATAGAAGGGCTCCACCAAACTGATAGATAAATAAAACATGATGACTCTGAAAGCAGTTTTCTGGCTAGGTGGTAAGTGGCTACGGAAGCCGCAATGAAGATGCATTATCTTTTCCAGAAACACTTTGTCATTGCACGCACCCAGCACCTGGCCAAGAATCAAAGGCAGTTTTCTCCCAAATTCATGGTGACATCAGAGCTTTCAACAAACTCTCTGTTCACTCTCCCAGACCAAGAAGACCAACTAGAGCCCAGAAAAGTAGGCATAGGAGACAAAACTGTATGAGAGAGAGTAGTCTTAGGTCCTAGTTCTCAAACTCATACCTGTAGGGGCCATGTGTTTCTAGAGCTTCTTCTGTTCTTTTAGAAGAAACTGGAAATCTGTATTTTCATGTAAAACCTTCTGGTTTTTATGTTGGAATCTAACTTAAAACTAAAAAAAAAGGAGTTACCATATACAGCAAACCAAACATCAATGTACTGCTGTCTTAGTCTGTTCCAGTCGCTGTAACAAAAGTACCATAGACTGTGTGGCTGAAACACATTTATTGGTCATGGTTCTGGAGGCTGGGAAGTCCAAGACCAAGGTGCTGGCAATTTGGTGCCTGGTGAGACCAGCTTCTTGGTTCATAGATGGTTGACTTCTCCCCATGTTGTCACATGGTGGGAGGGGTGAGGGAGCTCTTTGGGGTCCCTTTTATAAGGGTAGCAATCCTCATCATGGGGGCTCCACCCTCAGGAGCTAATCAGCTCCCAAAGGCCTCACCTATTAATACCATTACACTGGGGGTTAGGATTTCAAAGCATATGAATTTTGGGGTGACAAACATTTAGCTCTTAGTAGCTGCCACTCCTGATTTAGAAGCTGTTTCCTCAAAATGAGAAAGAATGGGAGGAACTTCTGTTTACCATGCAGCAGTGTGGCTCAGAACATTGTAGTCCATGTTCTGTGGATCTTCATTGCAAATATTCATCACATGAATATCTCTATTATCTTATTTAATCTCTGTAACAGCCTCATGGGGCTAGTATTATCATATCTTTTGAGGAAGATTGCCAAATTAAGTCTGCAGGGACCCAATATTAACCATAAGGAAGCTTAATATTCAAACAGAACTGAACTAAGAAGAGAAAGCGGCTGAATCAGAGACATGATTTTGTAACATATTCCCTCCCCCAAAGTGCTAAGGACCTTGAATAGCCAGATGTTTTGTCTAAGAACTGTCATTTTGTTGTTTGGATGTCTTCACTAATTGCTCTAAATACTGCTGCTCTTGTCTGCAACTTTCTTGCCTAAGAGAGTTTTTAACATGTTGGTATGGGAACCCAGCTCCCTGTTCTGTAAAATGTATGTAACAGACAAAGTGACTCCCCATTAATTAATGTCTTCTCTGTGGTATCCAGGACCCACTCAGCTAAGCAACACTGTTAGGCTTCCAATTTCTGATTTTTTCCACACCTCTAAAATAGTTCAATTCTTTTATTTGATTATCTGTAGGAGTTGCATCTTAGAAAGGACATTAAGGAAACACTTCCTTTTACCTGGAATTCTGGAATTTTTGCCATTGATGTGAGCATCCTATAACCCTAGAGTATTAAGGCCCCTGTACCAAGGAGAATTTCACTATGGGAACTCCCAAGGACCCTCTGAGTATCTCCAAGTAGGATTTAGTGAGGTCATGGATCTTCAAACCAACCCCGTGGAGAGATTGTCTGTTTTAAGATGTGACCCCATGAACAATCAGATAGAAGAGCTTATCTGTCTCAGAGTCAGTGGGAGGTCAGACACTGAATGGAGTTGCCATGTTGCTTAGCAGAGTGGCTCTTCAGTTCTGGCATGCATGAAGCCATCAAGTTGCTTGTGTGTAGATTCTTGACGCCCCCCCCCCCCAGCTTCCATTTTGACTCCCTGGAAGTATTTGTCATGGCAAAAGGCTAAGGTATTGCAGCAAGAGGCCCAATAATAACAAGGCTTAGAGAACACAGAACTTTCTTCTCCCACACACATTACATTCCAAGGTGAGTGTTTCTTATTGGTGGGTATACTTGTTTCATGAGATGTGGATGGCCACATATTCTCAAGGATGGCCATATATTCGTTGACCCTCCTCTCACTGAGAAATGAGGTTGGTGTCCCCCTCCTCTTGAATCTGCACAGTCTCAGTGACTGCTTTGACCAACAGAATGTTGTGGGAGTGACAGTGTGCTAGTTTCGGGGCACAGCCCCTCAGAGATTATAGGCTCCACTTCTTACTCTTGGACCCCAGCCGCCGTGCTGTGGGGGAGCCCAGAAGCCTATGAAACAGCACTTGTGGAGAAGAGCTAGGGTTCCAGGTAGTCAGCCCCAGTTAAGCTTTCAGCTGGGAGCTGGAATCAACTTTCCCACCATGGGCATGAGTCACTACAGAAGTGGACCCTCTAGTCCAGTGGAGCCTTCCCATGTGGTGCCACCCTATCAGCCCTGCCCAAACCGTTGATTCATGAGCCCAATAAATGACTGATTGTCTGAGGTGACTAAGATTAGGGTAGTCATAGAGACTCAGGTTTCTCCCATCATGAGGCTCCCCTGACTTCTCTAAACTTGTCATCATCTACTCGGTCAAGATTGAGTTCCTACCTTGTCCAGGTTCCAATCAGTGGGAGTGGCCGGAGGAAATGCATCTATTTCTCACTCACCCCTGGCTTGGAGCTGGTGCCCATTACTTCTGCTCACATTGCGCTGGCCAGAACTTGTCACGTGACTGCACCTAATTACCAAAAAGGACAGGGAAATAGCATCTCTAGCTATGCAGCCATATTCTCAACCACTAAGAAGAAAGATGAGAATGGATTCTGTTGGAAGTCTCGCAGTCTGGACTGGGGCCCAGAGATCTGCATTTCTGCAATTCCCACCCCCAGGTGACTTTGATGTTGGTGGTCCAAGTATATAGGGAAGAGTATGAGTTTGAAACTCAGTGAGATATGAGTTTAAAACTAAATTCTACCATTTACCAGCTGGGTGACACCTCTGAGTTTCAGTTTCCTTGTGTATATAAAAATGCAGAAAATAGTAATTCTAACCTCAGGAGGTAGTTGTGCAGATTTGATAATGGCCTGCATGAAAAGTGTGAACATAGAACTTGGTGCACAGCAAGATTTAAAAACTAAAAAGAGGGTTGCCTGGGTGGCTCAGTGGGTTAAAGCTGCTGCCTTCGGCTCAGGTCATGATCCCAGGGTCCTGGGATCGAGTCCTGAATCGGGCTCTCTGCTCAGCAGGGAGCCTGCTTCTCTCCCTCTCTCTCTCTGCCTCTCTGACTACTCGTGATCTCTGTCAAATAAATAAATTTTAAAAATCTTTAAAAAAATAAATAAAAAAGAAAAAGAAAAAGAAAGAAAGCTTTTCTTGTTAACTGAATCAAATGTTCCTTTCTCTTTTAAAACCAGCACATTAATGCACTCAGTCTATACTTAAAATATCTCTTTTTCCAACCCCCATCAACCCTGGTTTTATCCCCATTTTACAGACAAGGAAACTGAGATTCAGACAAGTTAAGTAAGTAGGCCAAAAACATCGAATTAATAAGTGCTGGTGTCAGCATTTGAGCCGAGATTCTGATGGAGTTTGATTACAAACACTATATGTTTTTAAAAAGTAAAGAGCTGTTGATGGTTTGGGGGCAAGGAAACGACATATCAGAGCTCTGTTGTAGACAGGTGAATCTGAAAGTGTCGCCATGAGCTGTGTGGAATTAGGGTAAACTGGAGATGGGAGGACCAAGTTTAGGAATGAGGTGAGCAGGTTCTCAGCTAGGCTAATTGAAGTGAAGGCTCAGCACACTCCTGCCCCAACCTCGGCACTTACTTACTTCTAAAGAGGAAATCCCAGATAGAGTAATTTTATTTTTCACTTGAGCATCCCTCTGCAAAACCAACTAGCTAACACTTCTACCCATGCTGAATGTGGCTTACAATGTTTAGCATGGTTCCAGTCCCTTTTTTTATGGGAGCTTTTTTTACTAGGAGCTTTTTATGTGCCTCAGGTTATCTGTTTGGAAAATGGGGATTATAAGCCAGCCATACCTATTTCATAGAGATTCTGTAAGGAAGTGCTTGGGAATATATTTTGTAAAGTTGAAGTTATCAAATTGTTATTAAAGTTTACTGTAAATTGAGCAAAACAGTACAGCAGGAAACATTCATTCGAACATTTCTCGATTAATTCTTTGTGTCTTGATTTTGTAAATTAAGGAATTTAGATGTTAAAGGGTGAGGTAATGGAGAGAGATTGGGAGGTATATTTTTCCTGTGTTGTGGTTTCCATGGTGACAGACTTGCAGGCATCAACCACTGGCTGCAATATAGGTAAATAAGAAAATGATTGCAAAGTGTTTTGCACAGTGCCTGGCACATAGTCAGCAATCACTATACATGATATCAGAGTTACTGCCTTTATAAAAGTAGCCTAGACAAAGCTGCTTCCCATGAAGAGCATGATGGGAAATTCCCCGCCTCCTTTGGAATGCTTCAGCTGCACATTCTGAGATTTTTAAGGTTCTAAGGCTGTGAAACTTTAAGGGAGAAAATTTAGACAAGGAGTTTGATTTATGGGTTTTCTTATTCTGAACCACCTGCACAATGAAGCTTCACCTTCCCAACTTCCTTTGTATCTTGTTTAAGACATCTTTGCCTACCTGAAGCTCAAGATAGTCTCCTGTATTGTCTCCTAGAAGGTTTATCATTTTTTTTCCTCTCACATTTAGATCTGCAATCCACTGGAATTGATTTTTGTGTATAATATGTGGTAGAGATAAAGATTCAGATTTTTCCATATGGATGGCTGATTGACCAACTACCATTTAGTGAAAAGGCCATTGTTTCTGCATTGCTCTTCAGTGGCACCTGTGTTATAAATCAAGTGTCTTTACATGTATGGATTTGTTTCTGAATTCTCAATGCTATTTCATTGGTCTATTTATCTTTCTTGTATCAAAGTATGCTCCTTAATTACTCTGGCTTTATAATAACTCCTGATATCCAGTAGTGAAAATCATTTTTGCTCTTCTTTGTGATAATCTTGACTCTTTGATTTTCCATGCATATTTTAGAATTACCTTATAAATTTCCATGCAAACAAAAACTTACTGGGATTTTGATTGGGATCACAGTCTCTAGATCGATTTGAGGAGAAATCACATCCTTATAATACTGACATATTTTTTTTTTCACAATAGTCCTATGAGGTAGGTTCTCTTGTTATCGGGTGCACCCTCTGTTTTTTAAGTGGGGCACCTACAGGAACGTGAACAAATCCAGCAGCCTACCTAGGAGGAGGGGTGGGCATGGTCTGCCCCATCTAGAAGGTGTATTGTACCATTGACATTGTTTGGAATTACTGGCTCATGGTAATCATTAAAGCAGAGTGATTGAAGTCGGTTTTATTATATTGCTTTTAACTTCTCTATGAATCACGCACTTTTTGCTCTTTACCTCAGAAGCAGATCACTCTCACTGCCCTTGGCATACCACTGACCTAAGCCCTCCAATTTGATTCACTGATGCAAAAATTCAGTTTGGCTGTAGGTGATGCTGGGCAGCAGGTACAGGCGGAATCCAGCTTTGAGCGAGCATGGCAGACACACCATACCCAGCCTTTTAGGGGCAACACTCAAGAGGGTGATGTTTCAAACCAGAATGACTGATATTAGCTGAGGTGTCTATGACAAGCAGTGGTAGCAGTCATCTTTGTTGAAGGGATATAGATTGGGTTTCATTCCTGGCTGTATACTCCCTGATCGTGATTCTTTGACCCTCATTGGGGATGCCAGGAACATCTTGGTATTATTAAACATTTATCTTCTGTTAAACTTGATAGAGGTACTTTGATTATTTGCAACTAAAAGTCCAGGTGGTTGTGATTGTTACTATTATTTGTCATGCGTCCTCTGTCCAGTTTATATACTGACATCTTTCTGCACTGCCTGCTAGCCCGGACTTCCAGAATGCCAAGTCTTGCCCAGCCCACAAAGGCAAGACACCTGCTTGCCCAAAACCAAGGATTAGACAAATGCCAATTAGGACTTATATTGTCAAGCTGGAGGGTAATGAATGGTGTCTCTGTCTGTAGTGGCCCCGCATTAGGAATGACTCCACATGTCGGGGAACCCTCCAACTCCCTTTCATTTGGCAAGAGTTAAATGACATCATGCAGAAGGAGCCAGCACGCGGCTGGCTGGAGGACCAATAAATCATGCTGTGGATGGAGGGAAACAACGAGGCCTTCCTGGGAAAGCCTTCCTCGTCCAAGGTACCATTAGTAATGCCACTATTTGCAATCATAATAAAAATAAAAGTAATAGGAAAACCACGTTGAGGCAATTCCACTGCCTACTGGATTTTTAATTTTCTTGAGGATGCCAGAGGCAATCTTGAGCCCATTATGTCTAAATGAGGCACATTATAAAAGCCTTACAAAGTCCAAACTGCTTTCACAGCCATTAATTAGCCAGACTTCTAAAGAGGCCCATAAGATTAAGCTTGGGTATGGTCTCTGGTCTCCGGAAGAGGGTTGGAGTAGGCAGAGAAGTCAAATACCATTGGTCCAGTCATGGGTCCTCTCCTCTTCTCTCTCATCTCCGTTCTAACAGGTGTGGCCTTTTGCGGGGGAGGTAGAAAGGGAGGCTACTACATAACTAAGCCCCTGATGAGAGTGCTCCAGACTTCTCTTCAAGACTGTGGACAACCTGAGCTCAGGGACTGCTGGTGTCTTTAGTTTCTATATTCATAGCGTCTTATGCACAGGAAGCGTAAGGAGCCAGCCTTCTTGGTGGCAAGGGACAGAAACCTGGCTCTGCTTTCTTCAACGAAAAGAGAATGTATTAGAAGAATATGGGGGTACATGGAATGAATATTGGGCTGGAGGAGCAGGCTTGCAAAGGAATAAGCACCCGGGACTATAGCAAATGTCCAACAGCAGAAATAGGTTCATAAACTTCAACCCTCTCTACGTCCTTCAGTCACAGGCTCGAGATTCCAAGCCCCAAGAAGGCATGTGGCCAGAGAGACCTGAATCATTCTCCCCTTACATCTTCCATAGGGGTTAGGGGCACTCATCCCAGAACTGCTCTCAATCAGAATTTGATGGGGAAAAGTAATGAAAACCAGTGTGCCGACAGAAGGAGGTGTGGTATACCAGATAACTCCCAGTGACCAAAGCCTCTGGTCTGATATTGTCAGTAAATGTTACATGTTGAACTGAATTTGCTATCTTCCTCCTTTGGGTAGAGTGAGAGGCCTCTTCAAGAAAGAAGAAATTGGAAAATGTGATCACCCTTCAAAGCACAGGCCAGATAGAGGCTTACAATGTACCAGAATTTTATACTAAGTATTGCCTATACATTGTCTTCACAGCCTGTGAGGTAGGAACTGTTAACACCTCCATTTTACAGATTAAGAAAACAAGGCTCACAAAGGAGACATCACTTGCCCAAGCACACACAGGTAGAGCACCAATTCAAACCTAGATTTCCCTTCCTTTCTTTTCCTTCCCTTCCCTTCCCTTCCCGTTCCTTTCCTTTTCTTTCCTTTCTTTCCCTTCCCTTCCCTTTCCTTTCTTTCCCTTTCCTTCCTTTCCCTTCCCTTCCCTTCCCTTCCCTTCCCTTCCCTTTCCTTCCCTTTCCTTTCCCTTCCTTTCTTTTCCTTTTCTTTCTTTCCCTTCCCTTCCCTTCCTTCTTCCCTTCCTTCCTCCTCTCTCCTTCCCTCCTTCTTTCTTTCTTTCTTTCTTAGTTCTTTAGTTCTTTCTTCAAACCTAGATTTCTTAGACTCCAAAATCCACTTTCTGAGCCATTCTATGTACTTCTTGGGGCAGGGCACATAGTAAAAAGACAAAAGGGCCTCGAGGGCTGTGAACTCAAGTGAGACCTAACAATGTATGAACATATCCAAATGTAATGATATAGTGCTCTCTGAAGGGAACAATAAGCCTGGGAAACAGAGGAAGGGGTGAGTAAGGGGCAAGTGTTGGTCAAGTCCATTCAATGCTGTTCAGGGAATGGGAGGCCACAGGCCACAAAACTGAGCCTCTGGCTACTGGGTGCCTATTAGGTATAACATTTTGCAACCTTTTTTTTAATTCAAAAGGAAGAATATGTTTTTAAAATTCCTTGAAAAGCAATGACTTTTGGAGCTAGATGGCTTGAGTGTGAACGCCTTGTGCACGTGGGTGACCCTGGCCGGCTTATTTAACATTTCTGCACCTTAGCAACCCTGTGAGAATAATCAGAGAATCCTCTCAAGTAACGATTCAAAGGTTCAGTGTGCATGAGGCACTTGGAAGCTTTTCTGGAAGGTCTCAAGTCCTGGACCAGTGAGTGTGGATATTGTTGTCTGTCTCGCCTAGGGCATAGCCCCTCTCATAGTCTTCCAGGGTGTGACTGTTCCTCCAGAGGTGGATGGTAGATCATTTCCCATCTTTTGGTTATTACAAGCAACTCTGTTGGAAAGCTCTGTGTATCCCTCCCTGTGCGCATTACATCCAATCGCTTTCTTCTCTAGGAGAGATGCCAGGAAGAGGTGGGTCTGCATCCTACACATGTGCATTTTTTTTTTAGTCCTAATAAGTGTTACCAAATAGTCCTCCAAAGTGACTGAACCGAGGTGCATCCGACGGCTGTGTGTGATGATCTCGGTTGAAACTGCCTTTTCCCAGAAACCCAGCCTCTCTCTCACTCAGGAAGCCACATCTGTTCTCAGAAGCTCCGCTGACATGTCTGGCTGCTCCCCTCTTCCTGATTCTGGCTTTGTGTCCTAAAGCAGTTCCTCGCTGTCCTCGTCCTTCCTGACTCTTAGCGGACGCAGCCAAGTGCTTTTGGAAGTGGGTAATAATGGTGGACAAAGTGCAGAATGGGATGTGGATTGTAGCTTTTGTCAGGACACCTCCGCGTGATTTCAGCCTGAAATGGAGCACTCTGTGCTTAACTTAAATCGCCTCAATTGTGCCTGCAGTGCTGGGGGTTGAGGTGCGGACAGTCTGGTTGTTTCTCAGGAGGAGGACCAGCTGCCTTCCCTAGCTTTGGAAACAGGACATCAGCTCACAAAGGGAGGGGGGGTGGATTTTAAACCTAGCATGGGCTTCAAGCAACACTCTCCTTTCAGACCTTAGGGACTTGCAAAGGGCTTTTTCTGGTAATCTCAGGGAGGTAACTTCTCCACATAAAGCAGAGGGGCATTTGGTCATTTAGGGCCTAAATGGATCATCATAAAATCCACTTTATTTATTTACTGTTATGGTTTAGGGGGTGTAATATTTGCAAAGTAGAGCTTGAAAGCTTCTCTAAAAATCCAAATAAACCACTTAACAGCTCCCCAGAGAAGATGGATTTAAGGCTACCTTTCATTTTCTCATTTCATCTGGAAGTTTGTCCCCCACCCTTCTTCATGATTATTGTATTTGGTCAGCTATCAGCCGGGGTAACTATTTGCTCAATTCGCTTTCTCTGACTGGGGAAGAAAAAGGTTTTGAAATAAATGTCTGCTGTGGTGCTTTGCATTCAAAGGCTAATGAGATGGTGAGGCAGAGTGTTGGACACTAAATGTTTACATTAAAATGGAAATATGTAATCGATTTTTCAAATAGGGTCTTCTGTTCCCTTTTAAAATACATGCCAAAGGACTAAAACAAAATGAAAAAAAATCACCGTCTTTAAGTAATATTGGCTGAGGCAGCAGCTTCTGGTGAGCTGCAGCCTAAACCAACTAGAGAGATAATTGTTTCCAATAATGCATTAGTACACCATTGTCTTTGTTATAATAAAAAGGGAGAATTTATTTCTTAGCAAGGCGTGAGATTATCATCATTTTAGGTACTTTTTCTAATGGTGGTGATTCCTCAGGAAAGTAATACTGTCTCTTCAGGGGACACATTTTTTTTTTAAGTTGATGTTTCAAAATGAATAAGGTTGAAGTTCTGACCATCTCTTGATCGTTGCTAGTTGGCTTGAGAAAAAGTGGGTTACGTGCTAGTGTTTTGGAATCTGAGAGATGTGGGCTGGAATTCAAGCTCTGTCGGTGACTGGCTGTACAGCTTAGGGTCCCCGTGAGCCTCCAATTCCTCATCAGAAATGCTGCCTCATCAGAAAAGGCTGAAAGAAGGGCTGAGTTGCCAGAAAATGTGGAGAAAACCCACTTTAGATCATAACCCAAACTATCCTCCTATTAGGGGGATAACATACTATTACTAAGATTAACTCATATTTATTGAGTGCTTATTATGTGCCAGAGCTTTGTTTATATTAACAATGTAATTCTCCTAAAAAAAACAAAAACAAAACACAATGTAATTCTCCTAATTACTTTATGAGGTAGATACTATTATGAAGTAGGTACTGATATTCTGACAGTTTTAAAGATAGGTTAATTTATTCCACAAATATTTATTGAATTGTATTTTGTATTTCTTGGTTAAAATAGGATTAGTTGATTTACCTGTGACATGTTTTTGGTATATCAGCTGTGTCCCAGGCAGTATGCTTGCAAGTTCTAGAACCTGTGCTGGTGATTAGAATTGCCACGGTCTTTGTATTTATGGAAGTTAGAGTCCAGGGAGGGAGCCCATCAAATAATCTCAAAACTAGGTACCCTGCTACAGAGCGAACAAAATGTCGAGGACAGGAATTGCCCCCATGAGAACATCCAACAAAGCGATCTGCTCTGTGGTTGGGGAAGTGACCTGCACTGTAATCTGAAGAGGGGATTGGAATTAAGTGAGGAGGAGAATGAGGGGCTGGGTGTGTCCCAGTCAGGGAGTAGCCCTTCAACAGCCCTGGAGTGGAGGAACATGTCAGATGAGTGGGCCTCCTCTTACCCATTTCCATCTGTCTCTCTGGTTCTGGAAAGTGGTAAGGACCAAGGCATTGTTCCAGCCTTTGGCCAAGTTTTTAATTAAGTGGGTTGCTGTGCTTTGTGGGGGAAGAGGAGAGGTTTGCTGTAGCAGCTGGGATCAGGAGCATAATTACCCTTGCTCTTTTTTTTTAAATAGGGTTTTTTTTTTTTTTTTTTAGATTTTATTTATTTATTTGACAGAGAGAGAGAGGTCACAAGTAGGCAGAGAGGGAGGCAGAGAGAGAGGGGGGAGCAGGCTCCCCACTGAGCAGAGAGCCTGATGTGGGACTCCATCCCAGGACCCTGAGATCATGACCTGAGCCGAAGGCAGAGGCTTAACCCACTGAGCCACCCAGGTGCCCCCACCCTTGCTCTTGTTAGAAAACTTTTCTCTGGTGATTTACATGATATGAGCTTGGACAAAAGGATAATGACATGTATCCACCTTGACAATATCATACAGAACAATTTCCCTGCCCTAAAAATCCCCTGTGCTCTTATAATTCACCCCTTCTGCCAACCCTCGGAAACTGCTGATCTTTTCACTGTCTCCATAGTTTTGTCTTTTCCATAATGTCACCTAGTTGGAATCATATAGCATGTAGCCTTTTCCAGTTGGCTTTTTTACTTAGTAAGATGCATTTAAAGTTCCTCTATGTCTTTTCATGTTTATAGGCATCCGTGTGAAGCTGTCAAGTAGGCAGTTGGTCATAGGACTGTGGGACACCCAGAGTCTTGGGGAATACTGGTAGATAGACAGCCTATTCCAAAGCAGCATGTAAGGGTGGGCACAGAGTGAGTGCAGTGGGCTGTAGATGCCCCTAGAAGGAGCACAGATTTGTGGTGTTGGGCAGTGCTATTGGAGTACGTGATTTTTAAGCTGTGACCTGAAGATCAAGTAGGACAACCCCCCCCCCCAAAATAGGAGGAAAACATATTTTGGGCAAAGGGAATGTCTTATTGCAAAGGCCCTGAGGGATGAAGGAACTTGTTGCCATGTTGAAAATAAAAGCAGGTCCATTTCACTCAAAGAAGACAGTGGTAAGGGGGAAGGGTGGAGAAAGAAAGATGGAGTGGTCACACCACGTAAGATCTTGGAGGTCATGTCAAAGAGTTTGGACTATTTCATGAACATACAAGGGTATCATTGAGAATTTTCAGGCAGGGTGCTGATGTGGTCAGATTTAACAGATGCCTCTCCCCTAGAGAGAACTTCTCCCAGAAATTTTTTGAGCCAGGTTCTGTGAGTGCATCTCCCTTGGGCCACTCCAGGCCTGTCTTCTTGTCCATCCCCATTAGCTTCACTCCCGCTCTCATCAGGCATGACACATTTAAGTAGGTCAGGTCAGGCAGAGAAGCTCCCTAGGGACTTTGTCTTCTAATGACCCAGCCAAACTCAGGGGAGAAATAATCTGTATGGACAGCCTGGCTTCCTGCACTGAACAGAGGGCACCCAGGGGAAAGGTGGATTGGGTGCTTCCCCGGGTAATCCCAGTATTTCTTTTTCTTGTGATCCATGAATTTTCTTAAAAAGCCTCAGACTTTGGTGGGTAAGACTGATTAAAATCTGAGGGCCCAGTTTGGTGCTGATGAAGGTGATTTTTATCCTGAACAGTTCTTTTTCTCCAGGTTCATAGTTTATGCCAAATACTGGAGCATGTGGGCATTTAAAATGCATGTGTATGTCATTTTTGACAAAATCCTTGGACAGTTTGCCTGTGGTTTTGGAAGTAGGATAAATCTGGATGTTGTAGATAGAGCAACTGACTGAGCCTCTGAAGACCTGGGTTTATGTATTTGATCTGTCATTTACTATAGAATCTGGGGCTTGCCAATCATCCTATCTAAACTTCGTGTTTCTTCACCTTTTAAATGAATGGGTTACATTTGACAACTCAGATGAAATGTGTAAATTCTTTGAAGAATGTAACTTACCAAAATTAACAGAAGAAGAAATAGAAAATCCAAATAGCCATGTATCTATTTAAGAAATTGAATTCACAGTTTAAAATGTTCCTTACCTTCCCTCCTCTAAAACTACAGGCCCATTTTATCAAATATTTAAACATGAAATATGCTAAGATTACACAAACTCTTTCAGAAAATAAAGAAGAGAATTCCAGCTTGTATCATTAGGCCAACATAACTCTGATAAGAAAATTGATGAGGACATTATAAGAAAAGAAAGTAACAGATCAATATAGGGGTACCTGGGTGGCTCAGTCAGTTAAGCAGCTGCCTTAGGCTCAGGTCATGATCCCAGGGTTTTGGGATCTAGCCCCACATTGGGCTTCCTGCTCAGCGGAGAGCCTTCTTCTCCCTCTCCCTCTGCCTGCTTCTCTGCCTACTTGTGCTCTCTCTTTCTGTCAAATAAATAAATAAAATCTTTAAAAAAAGGAATAAAAATCCTTAGCAAAATATTACCAAGTAGGATTCAGCCTTACATAAAAAGGAGGACTTGAGATCAGAACCATGGTGCATTGCATTCCACTCTCCTATATCAAATCCTTGGCAGACATCACTAATTGATCTGTTTTCCAGCTAAATCATTCTGAACCTACCCCTTCACACAATGACTACCAATCAATTAAAGTTGGCATGTGAGAAGAAATCTATTTTACATCAGTGAACTGAATGGATATTACCAAAATAAGGCTGAGATACTATAGTTCTATTATCCTCTTAAAATTTTGAGGTCATTTTATAGGCATTTCCTTCAGTGTGGGACAATGTACTCCATACTGGCCATGAAAGAACAAGGGTCAGTTGTTTTGAGCAATCCATACGAAGAAAGAAGTCATAAAATATTAAATGCCTGCAAGGATCATAACCTTGTTTGTTCTCATTTACTGCTGTATCACCAGCCCCCAAGGACAAAAGCTGGTACACAATAACATACAAGGCTGTTTGTTGAATGAATGCATGAGTGAGTGAAATAATGAATGGATTCTGAGGGAAGCAGATGAGTGGTTTTATCTTCATAGAGTTGTTATGGCTACCAACATTGAATCAAAGATAACCAGTCTCAAATGATGAGATCTGAAACTGTTGAATAAATGATTGAATTCTGAGGGAGGCAGACAAGTGGTTCTATTTTTATAGAGTTGTTATGGTTACTGCCATTTAGTCAAGGATCACCGGCCACAAATGATGAAGCCAGGGATTGGGGTCTAAGTCAAAGGCTGCAATGTCAGGTTTGAGTATCTGTATTCTGATGATTCTTATATTAAAAAACTTCAGCCTTGCCTCTCTTCTGAGTCACAAACATGTATATCCAGCTGCCTTCTTGATATTTTTACCTGACTGCTTCAAAGACAACTTATAAGATTCTCTTATAGAGTGTACTGTCTTCCTGCTCCCTTGCCCCAAACCTGGTCCTTCTCCAGTGTTTCCTGTTTCAGTGAACACCATGACCATCCATCTGGTTATACAGGCTAGAAATTTAGAAAGCAGTCTGAATACCTTTTCCCTCCTCACATCCCACATCCTAATTAGCTCTCAGACATATTCAGTGTTGTCTGTCTTCCCCACCACCACCCTGGCTGAGTCCCCAGCATCTCTCGCCTAGATGATGGTAACAGTCAGCTTACAGGTCTCCCTGGGTCACCTCTACACCCCCTCTATGCCATTCTCAACATTGCAGCTTGAATTACCTATTCAAAGTGCAAAGTGGATAATTCATTCCCTGCTTAAAACCTGTTGGTGGCTCTCACTGCTCATAAGACAAAAACCAAACTCTCTAAACTGGTCTACTACAAAGCCCTGCCTGGTCTGGTCCCCGATGTCCTCTTAAGCTACATCATACACCATTTTAGTTCCTCCCCACCAAAAAAAAAAAAAAAAAAAAAAGCTCCTTTCTGCATTTATGCCTAGAACTCCCTTGTCCTCTTTATCTAGTTAACGCCTATATATCCTTCAGAATTCTTGTCACTTCATGTAAAAGACTCCCCTAATCTCTCCCAGAGAATAAATTCTCTGCGAATCTGTTCCATTCTTTCATTTATCTTAGTTTGTCATGAAATATTCATTAGTGTGATTATTTGATTAATGTCTGCCCCTCCAAGTAAACTATAAAATCCATGTGAGCAGGAATTGTACTTATGCTTACTTCTATTTTATCCTCAGGGACTAGCACAGTGTCTGACACTCAATAGACATTCAATAAATCTCTGATTAAGATGAATGAATGAGGGGCGCCTGGGTGGCTCAGTGGGTTAAAGCCTCTGCTTTCAGCTCAGGTCATGATCCCAGGGTCCTGGGATCGAGCCCCACGTTGGGCTCTCTGCTCGGTGGGGAGCCTGCTTCCCTCTTTCTCTCTGCCTGCCTCTCTGCCTACTTGTGATCTCTGTCTGTCAAATAAATAAAAAAAAAAAATCTTAAAAAAAAAAGATGAATGAATGAATGAATGAATAAATGAGCCTAGTTGCCTCTTATGGTAGATTAGGGTTTCTCAATCTCAGCACTATTGACATTTGGGGTGGGATAATTCTTTGTTGTGAGGGACTTTCCTAGGTACTGTAGGATGTTAAGCAGCATTCTTGGCCTCTGTTACTAAATGCCAGTGGCATCACCTCTATTGTGATAGCCAAAAATGCCCCTAGGCATTGCCAAATGTTCTCTGGGGAGCAAAACTGAGAACCATGGTGTTAAATTATTTTAAGAATTCAAAATATTTGCTGGGCCTTTGGAGCTATATAATTCTTTGTTGTTCTGTGCATTGTAGGGTGTTTTAGAAGTGTCTCTGGTGTCTACCTACTAGATGCTAGTGTCCTTCTCTAGTTGATAGACCCATCCCTACATCCCTTTTTTGTGTTTCTTCCAGTGGGATGAGTACCCTCCCTGCCCTACTGATGTCGTCCTTGGCCATGGGACTGTCTTTGGCCAATGGAATTTCAGCAGATGTGAATGTCATGCCTAAGGAGAAATTTTAAGATCCAACATTAATTCCACTTGCTCTTTCCCTTCTAACTCATGAATGAGAATAGGGCTGTCCTTCATTTGGTTCTGGAATAAAGAAGATATTGGCAGAGTGAAAGCCAGTTCACAGATGACATGTATATCAGCAGCAACAAATGAATGTCTGTTGTTGTAAGGCACTGCCATTTTGGACTTGTTTGTGATGACAGCATAGCTTAGTGAAAGCTGACTGTTAAAACTCTGAAGTGGTTTAGCCAACAAGGGCTCATTATTAGGTGGTAATTAATCCAGTTGTAGTCTCTGTTTTCTGACATATGAGGGGTAGGTGAACAAAGGAAAGAAAGATCACTCAGATTCAGACTTTTGATGGATTTATTAGGTTTCTAATGAGGCTTCAGGAGTTCTGGACCCAGCATAATTGCTGAGATAATTTTATCTTATTTCACACATCCTTATGTATCCTTTCAATAATCTCTGTTACCAAACCCAACTCATGTTCTTCTTTTGCAACCCAAAGGAGCACACTGAAGGAAGAATATAAACACTGTGTAGGCAGGGACAAAATCTGTTTTATTTCCCCAGCATCAGTATACTGTTGACTGGAATAGGTACTAATTCAATGTTTGTTGAGTGAGTGATGGACCAGTAGGGATTGCAAATACTCTGCATGCTCTCCTACATTTCGCTGTCTTCCTTCCTTGCAGTTAGGCTGTGGCCAATGGCCTATGAGCATAAGCAACATGTCACTTCTCTTCTGAGAAAGTTAGGAATGGGAGAGGTATCCATTCTCCATCTCTCCCGTTTGCAGGGCAGGAAGCAAAAAACTGAGAAGGCAGAACTGAAGAAGTAAACATCTTGGGTCCGTGCAGCCCCAGGGGGATCGTAACAGGGAGAGGTCATGACTCATATCCAAACTCTCGTGAATGAAAAATAATTTTCTTAGTCCAGCAGTTCTCAACCAGACATAATTTTATTCCCGGAGATACATTTGGCAATGTCTGGAGATGTTTTTATCATCAGTAGGGAAATGCTACTGGCATCTAGTAGGTAGAGACCAGAGATGCTGCTGAACATCCTACAAAGCACAAGATAACTAAGAATTATCTAGATCAAAGTATCAATAGGGCCAAGATTGAGAAACCCTTTTCTAAGGCATTGAGATCTTGGATTTATGTTAGTGCAGCATCACAGGTCCTTTCTTCACTGATACAAGGAATAATTGAAATATTTTACATAACTCACTTTTTAAACTAGCAGGATCTCTGTATTTTCCTTCAAGCTGGGGCCTTCAAGAGCTTGATAAAGGAATTATAAATGAGTTGAATAAATTAAATTAAATAACTCTATGAAGAGCCAGCACATTTTCTGTGTGGAAGCAGATAAGTGGAGGAAACCACAAAGTCCAGAATTAGAAAGTTAGTGCCATAGGACTGTTAAGAATAGAGGTTGTCATAGCATGGTCCATCAACCAAATCTGGTCCTCTGCCTATTTGTGTAAATAAAGTTTTATTGGGACACAGCCATGCACATTTGTTTATGTGCTGCCTATGGCTGCTTTTGCATGGCAAGGGCAGAGGTGAGTAATTGTAGCAGAGATGGTATGGCCTATAAAACCTAGAATATTTACTATTTGTTTCTTTACAGGAGGTTTGCTGACTCCTTTTAAGAGCATGGGTTTGAGTCTCAGCTCCAACACTTACTAGCTGTGTGACCTTGAGAAAATGTTGTCACATCTCTGAGTTTTAATTTTTCATCAGTCAAATGAAGAGAGTAATAAGACTGGTCTCATATGGCTGTTTAGGGATTTCGTGAGCTCAGATGCTTTGCACATTGCCTGGCACATGGAATATGCTTAATAAATGATGGCTATTATTAATGAGTTAGTACTATGAACAGGGAAGAAGAATAATAAAACAAAACCACCTTTTGTGCCTTGGGCAGAAGTAGATACTTCCATGAGACCTGGCAGTAAGTTTTCTTCCTTCATCACAGACGCTCTGGCAGCCCATAAGGAAACGTGTTTATCTTGAAAGCACCTGGCAGAGGCAGCATGGATGGAGCTGAGCTGCTAGAATGACCCCATTTCTCAAACCCAGCTTTCTACATAGAATTATTCAAAGGGAACCCTTATCAAGCAGCCTTCCAGCTCCAGTATCATCCATCTTCTAAAGGTAATTCAATAGTCCTTGGTAGCTGGTGATTTATGGGGCGGGTGGCCACAGGCAGGTTGCTCTTTGTATTACAGCCTGTTTTTTATCAATGACCAGCAACCTGCTGTCTGGGGCCAGAAGCAACAGGCTCTTTGTTTAATCCTATTAACCAGGTCTTGGCTACAGCCAGCTCTGGGCCAGCAGAGGGCTGCTGGCCACTGGGCAGTTGAAGGATTTGGATCATTCTGAATTGAGAACACCAGTTGTTAAAGTAAGACTACTATGTCTTAACAGGAGTAGAGCTCTGACTCCTGTACAAAGCTGCTTTAAACCTCCAAGCCTCATTTGATTAGTGCTACAGTCCTGGGAAAGAGGGATTGTCATCTTTACTTAACAGATGTAATGTTTGGGAGGTGGTTACTCATCACACGCCTAGCTTAAGATCACCAAGGCAAGTGCTCCTATCCTAACGGGATGCATGTGTCCCTGGTGAGGAAGCCTAGGGTACAGGCTCACCCCTATGTACTAGTCCCAGTGTTTGTCTCTTTGCTGACTTATTCTGAGGGTAGGACGTTGCTCTTTTATTCATAATTTAATTCTTAGGACCTGGCAGCAAGCCTAGCACATAGTAGGTGCTTAATAAATATATTTAAAGAACTAATGGTACCCAGGCCTTTGCATGAATGTTTCCACTTCCTGAAACACTCTCTTCATCCTCTTTGCCTCATTGACTCCCATTTGCCTTTAAGGACACATCTTAGATGTCCTTTTGTGCCAGTTGGTGTCTAATCAGGAAAAAGAAATTATATTCATTAATTTAACTGTGAGAATTTATTAGGGAGTTGGTTAAGTACTTATTAAAAAGGAAAAAGGTTAAATGAGTACACTGAGTTTACAAAGATAGTAGCCAAAGTGTATTAGTTATCCACTGCTACGAAACAAAGTAGCCCACAACTTAGTGGCTGACAACAACCATTCGTTATCTCATATTTTCCATGGGTCAGGAATCTGGGCATGGCTTAGCTGGATCTTCTGCCTCAAGTTTCTCTCCAGGCACCAATAAAGGTAACAGCTAAGGTGGGGTCTTATCCCAAGGCGTGACTATTGAAAGATGTGCTTCCATGGTCACTCAGGTGGTTGTTGGCAGGATTTGGTTCCTTACGGACTATTGGGCTGATGCCCTCAGTTTATCTCTGTTGGCTGGAAACCTCCCTCAGTTCCTTGCCACATGGGCCTCTCTGCAGGGCAGCTCACAACATGGCAGCTGCCTTCATCAGAGCAAGTGACCAAGACAGAACATCCATGTTGGAGGCCAAGGTCTTATTATGTATGTCAATGATTATTTATATCAAGTGACATTCCATCACCTCTGCTGTTCTCTGGTAGAAGCAAGTTGGTAAGTCCATCTTGTGCTCCAG
This sequence comes from Taxidea taxus jeffersonii, assembly GCA_003697995.1. Lineage (NCBI taxonomy): Eukaryota > Metazoa > Chordata > Mammalia > Carnivora > Mustelidae > Taxidea > Taxidea taxus. The sequence goes on along the minus strand of ML111993.1, from coordinate 118,640 downwards.
GGGAAGGGATCACACAACAAATATCAGGAGCAATGCCAGAGACTGCCCGTCACAGGGAGAAAGAAGCTAATACCCACAGGGCTGGAGGGACACAAGGAAGAGGTTGGGGCTTTAGAATCTAGATGTTTGAAGGAAGGTCCCCATGGGGCTGAGATTGCTTCTGAGAGGGTGGCCCTGTCCAGCTGATTCTGGTGATTCCAGTGGGACACAGTGAAGCTCTTTCTAGGAGTACAAGGAAGAAACAAACAAACACATGGAAACAGGAGCTAGCTGCTGTTTCTGGAACCAACTAATACTGCTCAGTTTTGGAAGGGAACCATGGGCACCAACAGGAGTGGGATGTAGACTGGAAGGATGGAAAGAATAATCCCTTTTGTCTCTGTTATGGTGGAATTCCCACTCCCATTCATATGATGAAATCATAACCCCTAGGACCTCAGAACATGTGACCTTATTTGGAAATAGGGTCATTGCAGACCTAATTAGTTAAGATGAGGATACAATGAAGTAGGATGGGCCTTTTATCCAATATGACTAGTATCTTTATAAAGAGAGAAAAATTGAACACAGATATAGTCACATAGTCCATGAGAACATGAAGGCAGAGATTCCTACTGCAAGCCGAGGGATGGTAATGATGGCCAGCAAACCAACAGAACTAGGAGAGAGGCATGAAATACATTTTCCTTTGCTGTCCTCAGAAAGAACCAACCCTGCTGACACTTTGATCTTGGACTTCTAGGTGCTGGAAGAATGAGACCATAAGTTGTGTTGGTTAAGCCACCCATGTACTTTGTTACAGCAGCCCTTGGAAACTTGCGTAGGCTCCTCCAGCCTTGCTGTCTCCTCTGCCATCATCCATCTTGCAGAACCCACCAAGGATGCAGGTGGCAAAGCTGGGATATAGTTGCAGCCCACGTGGACAGTGGAAGGGTGGGTGATGAGAATGGCCAGCACACACCTTTTAGACGGAAGCTTTCAGTGACCCTACCGCGCAAGTCCTGGCTAGTTTCCCGCCCTCCATGTGTCCCCTGGGTCCTCTGTATGGCGTTCTCTTATAGCACTTACCACCCTTTTGTACTAACTGATTATATGTCTGTATCTTTCTCTGGAGAGCTTCATAAGGGCAGGCACTCTGTTCTGTGTTCTATTCTGTATTACCCGTGCCACTATGGACAACTGTCGTAGCATACATATAATCTCATTTAATCCTCAGAATAACCATGCAATGCAGATATTCCTACTTCCATTTTGCTAAGGAGGAAACTAAAAATCACAGAGCTAAAATAGCAAAGCCAGAGCTTGGATCTCCTTCCTTATTCTCTCCCTCCACTTCCCACCCAGAGTTCTACAGAGCCAGCATTTATATAAATTTATAAAGATTTATAGTGGACCAGGAACTGGATTAAATGATGTCTGCCTATCTTTCTCCATCTCCATATTGATAGTAGCTACACTATCATTTAACACTCATTTCATAGAGTAAGTAGTGCTGATGGAGAGCTAGAAACCAAACAATATTCTGGTTAAACCCAATTCCACCGTGCAGCCAGACAGCTGAAAATCAACCAGTGTCCCTCCACTGAGAGCAGATTAATAGGTTGTTGATACATCTAATGGTTTGTTTAATTGATGGCTTTTGCCATTATTAGGGGAGAGTTTAGAGGTTTTTTTTATGATTAGAAGACCCATGTCAATTAGCCTCAGAAACAAGAATGTAAATATAAAATGGTATTTGTTCTGTTGCCAAGCAAAATAAGCACCTATACTGGGAGCCAGAGATTTAAGAATTTATTCAGTAAATATTTGAGTGTGTATTATGTGTTTGGAAGTGTTCTTGTAGCTGTATAAGCTGTATATAACAGTATAAGATGCATTTCCTGTCCCTGGGGACCTTACCATATAGTTAAGTAAAGAAGATATGCACACAGGAGATGTTAATTAACAAAACAAGGCCAGAGGGGTAAATAGCAAGTTAATGGAATGGACAGTAGGAAAAGCATGCTTGTGGGAATTCAGAGGATGGAGGGGTTATGATGATGTAATGAAGAAATTTGCTACCATTTTATTAAGCATTCATTGTTTCTGTGCGTTAACCTGTTATGGATGAGGAAACTGAGCCTTGAAGAAATTGAATGACTTGCATGAAGTCGCACAGCCAGTGAGTGATATAGTGAGAATTTGATCTCTTGTGAGAAGGAAGGAGTTCTTTTTTTTTTTTTTAAGATTTTATTTATTTATTGGACAAAGAGAGAGCACAAACAGGCAGAGTGGCAGGCAGAGGGAGAGCGGGAAGCAGGCTCCCCGCCGAGCAAGGAGCCTGATGCGGGACTCAATCCCAAGACCCTGGGATCACATCCTTAAACGAAAGGCAGCTGCTTAACTGACTGAGCCACCCAGGCATCCCACAGGAAAGAGTTCTTAACTATCTGCCATTCTCTATTCTTTTCCTTGTTTAAAGATTTATTTATTTATTTATTTGAGAGAGAGAATGAGCGGAAGGGAAAGAGAATCCCAAGCAGATTCTGTGCAGAGTGTGGAGCCCAATGCAGGGCTCCATCTCATGACCCTGGGATCAGGACCTGAACTGAAACCAAGAGTCAGATGCTTAACCGACTGAGCCACCCAGGCACTCAGTGTATTCTATATCCTGAGATACAGAATATATCTACCATTCTGTATCCTGAGAGTGGATTGTCCTCTCTATGTCCACAGAAAGCAATGACATAGAGGGCTGGGGAAATGTATGCAAATCTTAAGAGTTGATGACATTTAAACTGGGTTTTGAAGCACGAATTAAGAGTTTAATAGTTGGAGAAAGAGAGAAGGCATTCCAGGCAGAAGGAATAACCTATGCAAAGCAAGTAGGTTTGTTCCTTATTTTCTTTCCTCTGCCTCTAGCTATACTCATCACACTTTTTTTTTTTTTTTAAAGCAATGGCCAGTATAAGTCGCCCTCAGTCTCTAATGCCTCCTCTTTCAGGGAAGGGTTTGGAGTTTCAGAACATTTACCCTTTGACTCTGCTCATACTGAGCCTTGGTTCTTTGGGAGAGGGATGTCTCTTGATTCTATAGCAGACCCGGATCTCATCAGTTATTTTGAGCACTTGGAAGAAAAGGTGGTGGGACATCCTTTCTCTTCTTAGCGCACACACCTATTAGAAACGCTAGGAACATGTTGTTGAGTGAACAATCCTTAGGAGAGCTCAAGTGCTTATTGCCAATTTAAAAAAGGCATTCTGAGAGAAAACTAACACAGATGGAAATAAATTGAATTTTCTGCCCTAGGAGATCTTGAGCAATGAAACCCATGTAATTGACCACTGGTTTTCAGAGGGGGATGGATCTGAGAAGTGAGAAGGGAGGAGGGAGGAGGCCTAGTTCAGAGGAACATTTAAAATGGAGGAAAAGATCATTTTGTAGGCTGAGGGATGCAGTCCCCTGGAAGATCTGTGTTCCTTCCATGAGTCCAGAAGAAATGTGTTTAGGATGCCATATTTAATAATGCCTCAGAGCTTCAGTTTTCCCATCTATTAAATGGGGGTCATGGTATGGAACATTTGTGATCATACAAGACAATTGTAGAAAGTGCTTCCTTTGTTGTCTGGCACATCATAGGAGCTCAAAAAGTTAGTTATTATTAATGAGAGTGTTAGGGAGTGGGGTATAAAGTTGATATCTTGGGATGGGTTTCCTAGAAGCAAAATATGACACTAGGGTTCTAATGTCTGTGATGCATTGAGTTTTCAGAAGCAAAAGAGTGGGGAAGGCAAGAAAGGGCAGGAGAGGGAGCCAAGCAAGTATGTGATCTTATCTGGAAACCAGCTACAGTCTGATCCCTTGGGGAGCTCTCAGGTATGAACTACGCTGCAGAACTGATCCCACCTCAAAGCAAGGAGGTGAGCCTTTTTTGACCACTGGGTCAGTTAGTCATTGGATATGGGATGACTTGGGGGAGAGGATATACCCACAGTGGGCTTTCTGGGTGAGGTGGCTCCTGTTTCAGAGAAGTTCTCTCCAGGGTAGAGATGAGCCCAGTGGCCAATACACACAGCATCTGGGGATGGATGCATTGGGCTAGTAAAGGGCATCAGGGTTGGGTACCCCAATGGGCTCCATTTCAGTTGTCAGGGTGAAAGATATGAAATGAAAACTCTGGACAAAGTGAGTGTGTCAAGATTGGTTTTATATGGGGCACCTGGGTGGCTCAGTCGGTTAAGCATCTGCCTTTGGCTCAGGTTATGATCCCAGAGTCCTGGGATCAAGCCCCACATGGGGCTCTCTGCTCAGCAGGGAGCCTGCTTCTCCCTCTCTCTGTGCCTGCCACTCCACCTGTTTGTGCTCTTTCTCTCAAAAATAAATAAAACCATAAAAAAAAGACTGATTTTATGTAACATGGAAGACAAACCCCTGGACACCAAGATGCAGGGAAGACCCACGCTGATATAACCCAAGATATTTCCAACTGATTCCTCATAGAGTTGGTCACAATTTCCAGAATCCCACTTTCATACCAGAACCTATCTTAATTGTGCTGCTGTTTAAAGATAGGATGCTTGCTCTTCTCTGAGGAGATGATGCCTCCAGGACAGAAATTATATCTTTGTATCCCCCCACCATGGTGGAAGTATGGTGCTTTGTATACAGTTGGTACTCAGAAAGTATAGTTGATCAAAGAGCATCTCCTCCAGGCATTCTTGGGGATCCTAACCTGCCGACTTTTTGGGGTGATTAAAGAAAGTGCCTTCAGTTATGAATGTCTAGGCTTCTTGCTTTGGCATTTACGGTTCCCACACCATCTTGATCTGGCCTCCAGGATTATTGCCAAAGACCCTCTCACCGACCTTCACAAACCTCATGCTGTTGTCCAATCATATCCAACCTCTTATTTTCTCATGCAGTGGTATCATCATCTACCCAGTGGTCCAGGCTGAAATCCTAGTTGTTTTTTATTACTCTCTTTCTTTCCTTGACCCCTAGCCATCAAATCTACCAGCAAATATGGTTTATTCTGCATTCAAAATACACCCCAGTCTGGCTACCTTTCATCCTTTCCTTTGCTACGATCCCTATCCTATCTCTACCTCAACCCTCACCCAGGTCACAACATCCTTTTCACTGGGCTCCCTGTTTCAAGTCTTGCTCACCAGAGTAATTGTGTCTAGCATAGTGCCTGGCATATAGTGGGTTCTCAGTAAATTCTTGTTGAATTAATGGATAGGGAATCATGAGGTTCTCTCTTGACAATAAAAAAAAGTTTTCATGGATCCCCAAAATAACAGTTGATATTTTAGCATATTTTGCTTGAGGAACTATTTGTTGACCAAGTGCATCTATGAATTCAGTAATGCTTTTGAATACAAAGATCTACAGACTTGAAAATAGTTGTGCTAAGGATGAGACATTGGGCAAATGGCCTCCAAAATTGGCAGATTCCTTGCAATACCTCAAGAGCCCTCTAGGAGGTGGTGGCTCACAGGTTGAAATTCACTATGTACTCTGGTTAAACTGGGTCTTTGCTTATATTTCTTCAGCATGACTCATTCTGGGATTCTGTTCCCACCCCTGTGCCTCTGTTCTGGCTGTGTCTTCCACTTAGAATGCCCATTTGAATCTACCTCACACTCTGGGTATACAAAGCCCAGCCATCTTTAAAGCCTCAGCCCCAAATGTCAACTCCTTAAAGCCTTTCTTGATTTCACTCAAGCGGGAAGACATCCTGCCCTCCTCGCTGAGCTCCCATTGAGCTTTATCTCCATTGCCTTTATTTATAGCCATGGGTGCCCAATATAGAGATTTCATGAACCAATAACATTTTTAAAAGGGAGGGGCAGCTATTGACTTTGCCAAAAGGATCTTGAAACAAATTTTATCAACACTATCATTTCATAAAAGAAACTTTATAGACGCAAAAAATGAAAAAAGGAAGGGCATTATTTCAACATAAGGAATCATTTTAACAATGAAATAAATATTGTCCTATAAAAAATTCATACAAGGATGGTTTTTATTTTTCTTTTCTTTCTGAGTCCTAGTAAAAAATTCATCACAGATGAGTCTTGGACTAGAGAGGGGTATTTAGAAACTTTGTCTTCTAATTCTTCATATCCCTACCTCATTACTGCTTCTAGCCTCAGGTTTTCATGGGCAGGGAATGTGTCTGATTCAACACTATATCCCCAACAAAGCCTGGCTCATTGTGACTGATGTAAGGCTAATTGATTGAACATCATGAAGGGCAGAGACTCTGCTCTTTCTCTCAGAATAGTTTTGGCTCCTGATCCTTTGGCTCCTGTGGGTGGTTAAAGAAAGCCCTTGCAGTAGAATTGGTTTCTGGAAAGCAAAGGCAATGTAGAACTCCTTGAGGTTTTGACTGCTAACTCAGCACTGAATGTACTCATTTAGCTTTCCAGGAAGACATGGCCCTTCTAGAGTAGGGAGAAGAGGCTATGATGTTCTTGATTTGCAATATCATAGTAGGTGCTCAACAAATAAACACTGGACAAAGATCTCTATGGGTCTTGAACTCTATGATGTTGACTCTTTGTTGTGGCCCTGGGAGCTTTTCTAACAGAAGACATGAAGCCTGGCATGCTTGCCTTTGTATCTGAAGTACAGGTGCTCCTTTAAGCAATGGCAGGATGTAACGGAGACTGGATTCTGGGTTCCCTCCAGTCACAGAATAGAGGGAGGTCTTGTGGCTTACTCTACGCTGCTTTCGATCATCATTCTTTTGAGACCCTTGGGAGAACTGGATCAATAACTAACAGCATCTTCCTGGGTCAAGTCACTAACCTCAAACACCCCAGGAACTTAGGGGACAGAGTTGTTCCAAGGAGGCTGAATGCCTAGTACCCAGACTCTCTGTCTGTAGAATAATGAATTCTCTTTTGATCATCTGCTGTGTAAATCACCGACGATGGGGAGTTAATCATGCATAGGAAATGAATCTTTTCTCTGAGTTAATGAGCAGAGAGCTCAGAGCAACATCTGTTTATTCCCTCTACTTTCAAATCTCTGGCAGTTTGAACAATTAATTGTACCCAATAATGTCTCTTTGTTTTTAGACATTAGGGGGAAAAAACCCAGTTCTCCCCAAAACACATATACCACTGGGTATTGGGTAAAGAGGCATCTACGCAGCTTATTTACCCACTTAAAAGTGATGTTCTAAGAATCAAAGGGTGTATATGAGTGTGGGGAGGAGAGGGGGGAAGAGAGGAAAGGAATAGAGAAGAGAAGAGGTGAGGACAGGAGAGAATCAGGAGGAAAGAATAATTTGGCTTCTAGTTTTATGAGCACTACATAATGTATCAGGCAGTGTACCAAGTGCTGCCCTAATAGGCTCTTGTTGCATCATCCTATTGTAAATACCGGTGGAGATGTTATTATTCCCATTTTTATAAAGGAGAGCAACAAGATTCAGAGACGTTGAATCATTTGTGCATGCCACCCAGCCAGGAAGCAGCTAGGGAGGGACTGAAGCTCAGGTTGACCTGACTCTCAGGCTCAAGCCCTAGCTCCTCCATGACACTTGCCTTTTCCTTTCAGGGGGAAACCTCACTCACCTTCAAGCCCCTGTCTGATCCCCCCCCCCACCCTAATGACCCTCTCTGATCCCGCTTGAATAACCCGTAGGCAGAGGCTTTGAGGCTAAGCTGCCTAGATGTCCATCTCAGCCATGCCACTTTGCTGGGATGGGCAAGTACCTTCACTTCTCAGAGCTTCAGTTCCCTCCTCTATCAACTGGGGGTAATTACAGTGCCTTCTCCTATGTTTTTGCAAGGATTAAATGAAATGATACACAGGGAGAGGACACAGAGCCCTCTATCAGTTATGTTCACATTACCCTCCTTTATGGAGTACTTTCTGTGTGGCAGGCGCTTTACTAAACATGTTATATACCCTGTGCATCCTCACATCTCACATTCAACCCATAACATAAATACTAATAATCATTCCATCATGTGACAAATATTTACTGGGCATCTACTATGTGCAGGCGTATTTTGGTGCTGGGGCAGGAACCTAGTTGGGAAGAGAAATTATGCAATTATACAATTAAATGATGACAAGAGTTACGGGCAGGAAGTATAGGGTGCTATAAGAATGTATAGTGAGGGGTCAAGGACATGGCCGATTTTTGAAGAAGGGAGTCTCGGAGATATCTTTTTGGAGAAAGTGACATTTCAGCTAAATCCAGAAGGTTGATTAGGAGGAAGTCAAGTCAAGAAAAAAGATGAGGGGAGAGAACATTCTGAATGGAGAAGGAGATTGTGCTGTTCTTACTTAACCAGGATCTTTCATGTTTTAATCCAAAGGAATGATCAGATATGGGCTCCTTTCAGATCTGTGGCAGACTGTTGGAGCTGGGGGGAGGGGGAAGTGAAGGCAGGGGTGTGTCCTATTCAGACTGTTTGGCATAGTTTTCAGGCAAATGACAATGATGTCCTCAGCTGATTTCATTCAATGAATATTCTACTCTTACCAGACCCTAGATAATCTAAGATAAAAGGAAACTTTGAGGATCTGGGGCTCAGAGATTACAAATTGCAAAAAGATTCTACTTGGGCAGTTGTTGTTATTGACTGGTAATGTCTGCTTATAGTCCTCTTTTGGAAAGAGACCCAATTAGTGGCATATAGTGGTAAGATTGATTAGTGATGTCTGTTTCAGGCATGGAGTTAGGAACTTATGGAAGGTGTGTGAGTAGGCGTCAGAAAAGCTATACCCAGTTGGCACCAGAACTCCTCTTAGAGAGAACTGTCTTTATCTTAGAATGCATTTTAATAGGCTGTTTTAGGTATTAAAGATGGGACCTAAAGAACATACACTGTAAGAAAATAGCAGAACAAAGAGAGAACTAAATTGCTCTGCATAAGTAACACGAAGTCAAGGTTGTAGATGAGCCAGATAGGGGTGAGGAACTTGTCCAAGTGGGGAGACTGAGCCACATGACAGGTAACTGAATCCCAGAGGCCAGAGAAGATAACATGGAGACTTCCTGATGGTGGAGCAGCCTAAGATTTCAAAGATCCGGATAGCTCGTATCCAATTTTTAAAACATTTTATTTATTTATTTGAGAGAGAGCGAGAGTAGAGAATGGTGCAGAGGGAAAAGAGAGACAGAATCCCAGGCAGACTCTGCACTAAGTACGGAGCCCATCATGGGGCCCAACCTCATGACACGAAGATCATAACTTGGGCCAAAGTCTAGAGTTGGCTGCTTAACCGACTGAGTCACCGAGACACCCCACCTCATTTCCAGATTTCAGTAGTTTGCTTCACTGCAATGTACAGTTTGTCAATCCAAACTGACAATAAATATCTGTTTCATCCTGAAGCTTGTGTTGGTGGCACTTGCGGGTAGTGGAGGAAGGGAGGAAGGGTCCAGGATGAGATGATGTAATATGAGAAAAGAAGAGAACACGGGGAATGCCGAAGGGATAATCCATGAACTGAACCAACTCAGCAAAAGAGAGAAGCCAGAGACACAGAAATGGAAGCCCCCCCACCACTGGCCCCAACATCCCTGGACCAAGAGGGAAGTGGAGTCCGTTGCTGTATATGGGATAGAGGTCTGCACTAATTTCTTTGGGATTTCAGAGAATGGGATATATGTGAGATATATACCTCTCTGCTTCCCTATTCTAGTCTATCCTAATTTTACAGGTGGGGAAACTGAGGCCCCTGTAGGGGGAAGGAGCCTAATGGAGGTCTCATTCAGTGGCTGCCCAATGAGCCTTCTTTTAGAGACTGTGGTAGGAGACAGTAGGCAAGGGTAATGAGCCAGTGCTTGGTGTCTGCCATCATCCTTGGTCTGCAGCACTCAGCTCAGTTTGGGTGAAATATCACAGACTGTCAGACGTGTTTTTATTTTTAAAGGGAAAATGATCAGAACTTAAATGAAGGCTATTTAGTCATGTGCATATGTGCATGTATTGGGGTGTTTGGGCAGGTTGTGGGGTGCATTTGGGAACCTGGATCTGACCTGAAGCAAAAAGGAAAAGGAAGAGGGTTTAATTGGTTCTATCTCCCATTTGAGGTCATGCTCTCCCCCTCCTCCTTGGAAGAGTCAGTTTAGGAGAAAGCCATGAAACTCAGGTCTTGTGCATTAGTGGTGGGTGGTCACTTAGCTATAATGGTAACCTAGGGGAGCCAGAAGGGCTGCCTGATAAAGAACTGGTTTCTCCCTTTGTCTCCCTACAGTGCGTAACATTTCCACCATGAATCACCCCTTTGGAATGAAACATGGATACGCCAATGTCTCTGTCAAGAAGGGAGCAAACTCTGTAATGCTCACCAATGCCCTAGAAAAGAACCACTAGTAATGATCCCTCAGAATGTTTTACTGTATGCTAGATATTTGTGTGTAGACGTTGTCACTTGTGCCTCATCACACTTCTCTATCAAGTACAACAGTTGACGCTCCCATTTTTCAGAAGAATAAACTGAGCCTGAGAGATTTTGAGTTGGCTGGGTAACTAAGGAGCAGAAAGTGAGAATTCAGAACTCAACATAATGGCTCTCAGAGTCTTAGATGAAAAGTTGCTTTACTTCTTTTTTTTTTTTAAAGATTTTATTTATCTATTTGTCAGAGAGAGAGGGAGAGAGAGCGAACAAGCACAGGCAGACAGAGTGGCAGGCAGAGGCAGAGGGAGAAGCAGGCTCCCTGCCGAACAAGGAGCCCAATGTGGGACTCGATCCCAGGACGCTGGGATCATGACCTGAGCCGAAGGCAGCTGCTTAACCAACTGAGCCACCCAGGCGTCCCGAAAAGTTGCTTTACTTCTGAATAGGAGTACATTAAAACAATTTTTAAAAGATGTATATATTTGAGAGAGAGAGAGAGAGTATGTGAGGGGGAGGGGCAGAGGGAGAGAAAATCTGAAGCAGACTCCATGCTGAGTGTGGAACCTGCTTTGGGGCTTGATCTCACAACCCTGAGATCACCACCTAAGCTGAAACCAAGAGTCAGCCACTCATCTGACTGAGCCACCTGGGCGCCCTACATTTAAAAAATTAAGTATTGATTATACAGTGATAAATTCTCATTGTGGAAAAATTAGAAAATAGAAAAGAGCCGGAGAGGAAACTAAACTCTAACCATAATCCCACAAGGCAAAGATGATCTCATTTTCAATTTTGGGTGTATTCTTCTTTTCCATTAGCATTATGGATTTTAAACAAAAATGTGATGAGAATATGTAAAATTCTGTTACATGAATGTATCATTATTTATTTAACAAGCTCTCTGATGGTAAGCATTTATTGAGCTTATTTGTTGAAAAGCAAGATGCCAGAATGATGGACTGTATGATCATGAATAAAGCATGGTTCGTAAAATCCAGATTAATATACTGCTGAGTAAGGTAGGGGCAGACAATTCACCTGTTTGCTCAGAAACTAGATTGAGTGCCTACTATGTTCCAGGCACTGACCAGAGCATGAGAGATGCAGCTGGTGTCAGGATGGAAAAGGTCTCCTGAAGCTCAGGGACAGATAATCAACAAATACATGTGGGAGTAAGTGTGTGTGTGTGTGTGTGTGCGTGTGTGTGTGTGTGTGTGTGTGTGTGTGTGTGTGTGTGATTAATATAATGAGACAGTGAAGGTGGTGTGAAGGACAAGGCTGGGTCAGTACAGAGAGTAGGAGTCATGGGACGGTATTTTAAATACCCTCTGAAGGTGTGACATTTGAGCAAAGACCTGAAGTAGGGAGTGAACTATGTGAATGTCTGAGTGAAAAATGGACCAGCAGCAAGTTCAAAGGCAGGGACGTAGGAAGGAACTTAGTGTTGGAGACAGAAGTACCTGAGAGCATTGTAAGCAGGGAGAATGTGAGGAAATACAGTTGAAGAGGTAGCCGGGGACCAAACTGTGCAGACTCTTAAAGGCCACGGGGGTAGAGGGTGTCTGAATGGTGGGTGGCGAGCTTTGCGAGGTCTTCCACAGACAAATGATGTAAGCTGACGTGTATTTTCCAAGCCTCCCTCCGGCCTCTACACAGAGACTGACTATGGTTGGGCAGGGGGCGGGTAAGAAGGAAAGTCTGAAGATCATTTAGGAGGTTGTTGTAATTATCCAGGAGAGGAGTGATGGTGGCTGGGACTGTGGTAGTTGTAAAGGGACTGTAAGGAGGAGTCAGATTTGAGATACATTGTGAAGGTTGAGCTCTCTGGACTTGCTATAGAATGGACTCTGGGAATAACAGAGGGATGAGGTCAGGGATGCCTGAGCAACTAGGCAAATGGTGGTACCATAGCTTGGGTGGGGAGGACCGTGGTGGGACAGTGAAGGACGGTTAGAGGTTTGGTTTGAGAGATATTAGATTGAAGATCCCTGTTAGAGTCCCATGTGGCAATCTGAAAGACGCAGGAGGATATGCCAGCCTGGAGGTCAGGGAATGAGTTGAAATGGAAGATATACATTTCAGACTCACCTGTGCATAGATGTGGGAGAGCCATGGGATTGGATGGGAAAAATGGCTATTTGGTGAGGGGCCAAGAGAAGGGTCACTTGAGTTCCCATGGGACTGGGGGATGGTAGGAATAGGAGGACCACCTTTGTTTAATTCATGGTGGTACCAATGGTGACAGGGTGGGTCTTGATGAGAAAGTGGTCCCAAATTTACCTTTAAAGAAAGAAGGAAGTGGCGAGCACAGAATCTTGAAAAGAGGTTCTAAGACCCCAGGGAACAAGGCAGAAAGGAAAGCAGGTCAGGAAGGAGATTGGGAGAAGAAAGGAGACTCAATGCCAAGTTCTGGAAGCCCCCAGTGTGACTCTTCCCTCCTTCTCTTCCTCATCCCTGAACGTGCATCTATCCATCCACCATCCATTTCTCAATTCAGTTAGTGAGTCAATAATTCTTATTAAGCCCTTGCTTTTTGGCAGGTATTGGGCTTGGTGTCAAGGACATAAAGAAAATAAGAAGCTGTTACTCTGTGGGGAAGGTGGGAAGGACAAGAATTCTCTGATCGGCTCTAGACAGGCAGTGACGTCTTCATCTGTAATTTCCCAAAGCAAGCCAGCCTGCAGACTAGTTGATTGCTTGAGGCCCCCCTAAGACTACATATTCTTTTTTTTTTTTTTTACATTTTTTTAAAGATTTTTTTTTATTTGTTAGAGAGAGAGAGAGAGAGAGAGAGCGAGCACAGGCAGACAGAGAGGCATTCAGCTGACTGAGGTTCAAGCAGGATGGAAAGTGGAAATAATGTTTAAAGAGTTCCACTCTACAGCATTGTTGGGATTAAATAAGATCACACCAGAGAAGGTTCATAACACAGGAATGTTTGCTGGCGGCCTTCTGGACATGCCTGTGTGGTCTAAGGCCTTCTTAGGACCCAAAGGACCCAGCAGCATCTTGGTTACAGGGGCAGACCCCCACCCACCCCCCAGATGTCCCGATTCAGAATGTCCTGGGTGATTCTCATGCACCTTAACGTTGGCTGGTAGAAGGGGTACACACACAGTCTGGCCTGTCACTGAGGCAATCACACCTGGGACAGATCATCTCTATTAAGGAGCACTAATGAAACGTAAAAATGATTTCCTTGGTGTAATTATATGATGCAGCCCTGGAGTTGTAGCCCTGGGTGACTTAAATGCCCATTACATGGCACAGCCAGGTATGTTGGGAAAGCAGGGGTGATAGAGAGGCGGTCGGGGCACTGGCTCCCTGTGTCTCCCAGGCCAAAGTCAGCCTATGCTTGATGTGGGCCACTCCAGTGGTCTTCTCTGTTTCTGGAGCCACACCTGCCCTTCCCCAAGGCAGACAACTCCTCCAAAACACAGCAACTGCCACACGGCGCCGAGCTCTGCTGCCCAGAAGGGAAGCTGGCTCCAGGGGAGTCCCTGCATCTGAGTATTTCTTGAATTTGCACGTGCACACGAATTACCTAGGGATCATGTGAAAATGCACATTCCAGTTGAGTAGGTCTGGAGTGGGCCTGAGATCGTGCATTTCTAGCAAGCTCGCGGGGAGTACTGATACTGCAGGTCTGGGGATCACACGTTTCTTAGGAAGACTCCAGTACTACTCATCAGTTCTCAAAGAATACCAATGGTTCCTCCCACCCAAGATGAATTAAATCAGAATTTCTGGAGGCAGAATCTGGACATCCCTGTTTTTCAAATGCTTGTTGGTTTGTGGTCAGGGTTGAGAACTGCTGGTTTGGGAGTCTTCTCTCTCTCTCTCCCCCCTTTTTCTCTCCTCCCCCTTTTTTCCTTCCTCCCTTCCTCCCCCCTCCTCTCTTCCACCCTTCACTTCCCTACTCTTCCCTTCCCATTTTTTTTTTTTTTGTGGGGTGGGGGGAGATGAGCTGGGATCCAGAGCAGACAGCCAAATTGAGAAAGAACTGTCTGCTCCAGTGAAGAGAATGATCATGGGAAGGCTCTTGGCAGGAAGGATACTCTCTTTAAACAGAATCCTCTAGCTGGAAAAAATCTTTCCAGGAGTTTTGCTCAAATCATGCCTGTGCCAATGGCACCATGCTGTACTCTTATTCCTTTTCCCATTCATGAGAATTCTAACTCTCCTGTTGCTCATGTCTAAAGGAGGACAGCTGGTGTAGACATCCCTTGGCATGATCCACTTCCAACTTGTTCACTTCCAAAGCTTACTGAGCCTATGCAGTGGGAATTGGAGGTCAGAGGGAGGAGGTGCCTGTAAGAGTTGGAACTCCAAGTGCTAGAACACAGAACCACACTTCAAAGAGCTTGAGGCAACAAAATGTTTATTTATTCATATAACTGAAACACTGATTGTTTCGGTGGATTCACAGATTCAAAAGACATCCTCTAGAATCTCTTTGTCTCTTCCCTCTCCCCCATCTCAGCTCTTATTTCCTCCACGTGGCCATCATTCTCGGCAGGTGCCCCCAACCTTTCAGCAAATCCATTTTTTAAAAAAGAGGGTACTCTCTCTTACCTGTATTTCCCAAGAAGTCAAAGAATAGAGCCCCTCTGGTCTTGATTGAGCCATAGCTCCATCATTTAGTCAATCAATAACACCAGGGCGATGTGAACATGCAGTGGTCGGTCTCCAGCCATCCCCAGTCTCAGAGCCAAGTGCGGAGTCAGCCCCACCCGAACTAGAAGGAGGCGCGGGTGCTGGGCGGACACAGCTGGATGTCTACTGCAGCATCCTACATACTTATGACCCACATTTCTGGGGGGTTGCCTGGCCTTTGCTCGCCCAGTATGGCCGTTACCCCAGGGGCCTCCACAGACTCTTCTTCAGACTTTATTGTGCAATAGGCTCTTGACAACTTTGCTCTCTGGAGAACACAGCAGAGGGATTGATTTCCAGCAGGTGTGGAATTGAATAGGTGGTAGGAGGGGAGGCAGGGCCCACGTTGATAGGTTTTTTCCTTCCTGTCCCGTGACCCCACACTCCATTTTAAAAGGGACTTGTGTTCACTCTCTCTTTGGGAGAGGGGCGGGGGAGGAGGCTGGAGGCTAGAGACCCCAATTCCTAGATGATTTTCCTCTGGCAATTCTAGAAAGAAATCTGCTTTTCGTTTTTTGCAGAGTGGAGTCTCATCCAGGAGCATTACATGAATGGTGCAAGACTGGCAGGAAGCCCCATGATGTTTTTGAAAGGTTGTAAATTCAAAGCACGTGACTTGCCACTTAAAACCCTCCAGCGGCTTCTTTCTGCCTCTTAAGATAGACTCTCATCTCCGAACACATGCTAACCTGGCCCTCGTATCCACCCCAGCTTGAGTTTGTGACACTCTTTACCTGATCAAAGTGCCGCAGCCCCACTGGTCTTCGTTCTGTTCCTTGGGAACCTCTTGGCTTCCAGCCTTGGATTCTCCCGTTCCCCTCACCTGAATTCTCAGCCTTACCGTACTCTCTTCTTGGTTTACACTTAATTGTTTAGGTCCCCATTAAAATCACCACCTACTTCCCCATGATGGCTGATTATTATAGTTCTCTGTTCCTTTTTATACAACACATGTAATTGAGGTGCCTTTCTTGTACTGTGTACATCACGTCCGTGGAGCCCATTTGATTCTAGATTCCATGTAGCTGGGGACCCTCTGTGATTTTGTTCATCACTGTGTCTCTAGGGCTGACACTGGTACATAGTAGATGCTCAGTAAATAATTGTTGGATGAACGAATTCCTTTTCTGAAGTCCCCTGAGTCCCTTGAGTCCGGGTACATATAAAAGTCAACTGGGGAATCATATTAAAAATACAGTTTCCCCAACCTTCCTTTAGTCTTTAAGTTCAAGATGTGTGGTTGGATCCTGGGAAAACCACTAGGAAATTGGGAAACAGTTTGCCTGGAGTGTCGGCGGACAGGGTGCCCAGAATCTTTTGTTTTAATTTGGTTTCCAGTGAATCACAGTGGACTGAAAGAGACAGGACAAATATATTATACATTGAATGTGGAAGGACGGAGAGAAATGTATTATTCCTAAGAATGCAGAGTTGTGGCTTCCATCAATATAGGCAGAACACCAGCCAAGGAGATACAGTTTGATTTGAGTTAATACTTAAAACGGTGTAGTGTTTTTTTCTTTTCTATCTTGATGACAGCTGGGTGATTTCCACACACAGTCAGACAAACAGTAGGTCCGTAACTGTTCTTTTGCCAGTTCCATCACATATCTGACAGAATCCCCTGCCTCTGTGCCCAGATGCTAAGCTCTGAGTCTAACATAGCCCCTCCTCCCTGCTGGTTAGAATATTCTCAACCCCCTTGTCTACCCTCTGACACATCTTAGCATCCTTCAGCTCCATGCACGTGGATAACTGAAAGCTCACTGCCTTTCTCTGCTGACAGTAGTGTGAATTATCTTGTTCTTTCTTGACATGTCCTTTTTGTAAGTCACTTCTGGGGAAAAAAACAAAAAACCCAAACCCACCCTTAATCTCGGCTCTTGGACTGCCAGCTTCTGGAGCTTGGTCACTGTGTCTTCTGTTTCTCCACTATTATGCCCTGTAGAACCTAGCACACATTCGCTGATGCCTCAACATTTAGGATGGTTTGGTTACCATGAATAACAATGAAACAGGTTACTCTTAAAATCGTCCTTTATAGCATTTTCACAGCACTTTGAAGTTTACTAACGCTTTCCTTCCTTATGTCATGTAATTCTAACATCTTGTTTTTGGCTAGTGACTGATAATTAGAATCCCTTGGGTGTATTTCAAGTGTATACCCTCCTGGGACCTACTCAAGACCTGCTCTAAGAATGGAATTTGGAAATCCAAGTGTTTTGCACTCTCCCAGGTGATGTTTCTGGTTCTCCAGATGGGAACCACGAGTGTAGTGGCTCTGTATGTGGGTTTGGGAGTCAGCCTGCCCAGGGGTGGAATCCTGGCCTCTGTGGGACCATGGGCATGTGACTGCAGATCCCCAAGCCCTAGTGCTCCCCTGTCTGTACAATGGGGCTGATGAGCTCAATCCCAGAAAGATTAATTGAGAGCACCGGGGTATAATATGTACTTAGTAAAATGGGAGTCATGGCGGACACATCTATCTCCTGAGACCATTTGAAGGATGAAACTAGTTAATTATGAAAAGTGGACTTTCTTTAGACCAAGACCTGGCCCATAGTGAGGACTGTATCCATGGCAGGTATGGCCAATTTTATACTCATTTTACAGAGGAGGATATCTATAGCTGCTGAAAGGGGAACTAAGAGTTCATACTCTGTCTTCTGCACCTCTACTCTGGGCTATTCCCGATTTACAAAGCTAACTCTTCATGCCCGTCCTTCCCAGGACTTAAAACCAGGTCAGTGAATGCTCATCTCAGGTTTTTCGCCTTGAGGGGGACAAAAGATCAACTCTTTTTTATTTATTTATTTATTTTTATTTATTTATTTGACAGACAGAGACCACACAAGTAGGCAGAGAGACAGGCAGAGAGGGGAGGGGAGAAGCAGGCTCCCCGCCGAGCAGAGAGCCCGAAGCAGGACTCAATCCCAGGACCCTAGGATCATGACCCGAGCTGAAGGCAGCGGCTCAACCCACTGAGCCACCCAGGCGTCCCAAAAGATCAACTCTTTACCCACAGCCCACCTTTTCTTCCCTCCTGCAGCCCTTCCTTATTCTCTCTTTTCAGACCCAGGCCCCATAGCCATTTTTCAGAATGTCATCTTACTTGGGCACCACACTCAGAGGCCCTAAAACAGGGTAATTTGGGATTCCTGTCTCATCCCCATCTGTCTGCTAGAGTCTGAGGAGATACCAGAACAGACTCATCTAATTAGTGGCCTCTCCTCCTCTGGGGCTCGGGACTACTGGTGCATGGCTTCCGCATTTCCCAGGCAGAGATGAGACACCTCATCAGATAGGCGAGTGGTGAAAGCTTCCCCACAAGAGCCTGAGAGGAAGGGGATTTTCTGGCTTCTGGAGCAGGGGGGATGCAGGAGCCTGGGCAGTGGGGACCCAGAGCTGGAGGATGTGGTTGTTGATAAGAATGTGACCTCACCATTCTGAGCCTCACTGTCCTTATCCATAAAATGGAATGATAATCATACTTATCTCACAGGCTTAGTGGGGTTATGTCTACGGGGTGATGGTCTCAAGGTCACCTGACCTGACCATTCTTCACTCTTGCTACTCTTCAGTGATTTGGTTAGAGAGGGAGAATGTGGTAGTGATTAGGAGCATGAACACTGAAGTTTCCGGCTTAGGTATTAATCCTGGTCCTGCCTTTTTCCACTCTGCTACCTTGAGAAATCACTCTCTAAACTCAGTTTCCTCTTCTCTACCTTAAAGCTGATAATCCCGGACCCGCCTTTTATATTTGTTAGGATCATAAAGTGGGGTCAGTTATGTTGGCACATAGTAAGTCCTCAACAAATATCCAATATTATTTTGAAGCAAGCATGGGGATAGATTCCTGGTCCATCTCAATGTTCCCCGTTTTCAGATGGATGATAAAGCAGTTCTTTTTCTGCCTGGACCCTCAATACCTGTGTGCTTTTACAACTTTAGAACTCAGCCCAAGGGGACCCTTCTCTGCAAAGCTTTCCCCCTAGAATTCTCCTCCATATGCTTTTCCTTCAGCCTCCAGAGCTTTCTCTACCCATAGCTCTTTACACATGGCTCTGTTGGACTTGGATTCCTTGGGGAAGGTGCCTGTGTTCATAGTTACATTTCTATACATTTCTGTACCTCATACCTGTTTGTTTTTGTTGAAAGTACCAATGAGGACACCAGAGACCTTAAAGCAATTTTTCTCAGAACTTTTTTGAACATCTTACATTGAAACCTGGTGATGCATGTGTGCACACACACCGTAGGAACACAGGTTCATATTTGTTTGATATTTGCTTCATATTTCATGATTCCTAATGTACTCTGACGATTTCTCTTGTCTTTCTCTCCTCTCTTCATCTATTTTGTTTCTAAAGTTTTGCCCATGATCTAAATATTCATTTCAGAACTAACTGTTCTGGGTTGAGAAGCTATTTCTTGTAATGCTAAGAACGGGGACTTTTGGGAACAGATGCATCAGGGATCCCAAATCCATGACTTACCGGTTGTGTCCAACGAGAATGTCACTTTACCACACTAAGCCTTCATCTGTAAAATGGAGCGAATAATTTTACCTCCTTCTAGGGTTCCTTGTGAGATTTTAATGAGATAATAAAGGCAAAGGATTAAGCACTGAGGCTGACATATAGTAAGTGCTTAACAAATGTTGTTTATCAGAACCACTCCTGAAATCCTTATATGATTTTACCCTTTTCCTCTCAGTCCTCCTAAGTCTGCTTATCCTCTTGATCTTTTTGCTCAGTCCTGTCTTCCTCCCCAAGGCCTGCCTCCCTGATGGTAAATTCCAGAAGCATCAGAATGAGCCACAGTGTTGTAGCCTGACCCCAAAGCATGTGGAGAAGGCGATTTGATGGGAAACAGCAGAAGCCCCATCACTTTGACACAAGGGATGAAGGTAATACCCCATGGTATGGAATCTGCTCTCTCTCTTATCCCTTCTTAATTGCTATACTTAATCCAATCCCTTTTCCAGCAAGTTGACGGAGCCCAAGAATTTTCCTTCCACCCCCTGGACCCCAAGCAATTTCAGTGTGCAGGACCCTGGCCACGTGGAAGGAGTTTAGCCATCCCCCTAAGACCTACAGTCATTGTCAGAGAATATGACACCAAAGTAATTCAACAGTCCTCTAATTCTGCCCCTGCTCTACTATCCCTTTGGCCTGGATATCCCCTCATTCACAAACCAGTGGTTCCTGAGTCAAAAACGCAAGGAAAATGGCTCAATCTCTCTCACAGAGGACAGACCTGCTCCATGGCTGTATTCATACGGTACCTCTTAGCACCATGCTTGAATCAGGAGGACCTGGTTCCCACACAAACTTCTCCACCCACCAGCTGTGTGACCTTGTTTAAGTAGCTTTCCCTTTCCCTTCCTCCGTTTGCTCATTAGTACAATGGGTATTTTTTTTTAAGATTTTTATTTATTTATTTAACAGAGAGAGATCACAAGTAGGCAGAGAGGCAGGCAGAGAGAGAGAGGAGGAAGCAGGCTCCCTGCTGAGCAGAGAGCCTGATGCGGGGCTCGATCCCAGGATCCTGAGATCATGACCTGAGCCGAAGGCAGCAGCTTAACCCACTGAGCCCACCCAGGCGCCCCTACAATGGGTATGTTAATAATATTTTGAAACACTACCTATTTGTCAAGTGAGGAAATGAGGTAATTCAGGTTAAGTATCTGACACTCAAAGTCCTTAATAAATTTCACGATCATCATGCTCATTGTTGGGGCTGCTGCTGTTGTTTTAACTGATGATAATCACAAATGAGCACTTTAGCTTCTGAATTAGATGCAGAGTATCTTTAACATGAAGAGGGCTTGAGCTACCACATGCTCTTGGAATGCCCGTTGTTCCTTTGGATGGGCAGCCTTGTTACCTCCGAGCAGAAGGCTGTAGACGCACTGATGTGTGCTTGGATTTAGGTGCTTAAGCAGGAAGAAGGAAGCAGTTCTTTCATTCCGGGTACCAGGTGGTTCCTAACACCTGCTGAGTTGGGCTGGAATAGTGGCTCAGAGAAGAAATACAGACATTAATTTCCTTTTCCTTGTATGGCCTCAAATTTTCATCTCCCCCAAAGTGGACTGATTTCTCTGCTGTCTTGCCTCCTTCCTTTGCGTGATCAGTTTCCAAGTCCAATTCTTACTCTACCCCAGCATCCAGCACAGTGTTTAGCACTTAGCGGAGCTCTGTGTTTCATGGTTGGATCTCTGACCCCCTGATTATCTGCCATCTTCTTTCTCTCCTCCACTACTGCCCCCAACTCAGCCACATTTTTTAAAAAAGATTTTATTTATTTATTTGACAGACAGAGATCACAAGTAGGCAGAGAGGCAGACAGAGAGAGGGAGAGGAGGAAGCAGGCTCCCTGCTGAGCAGAGAGCCCGATGCAGGGCTCGATCCTAAGACCCTGAGATCATGACCCAAACCAAAGGCAGAGGCCTTAGCCCACTGAGCCTCCCAGGCGCCCCCACATTTTGATTTAAATTAATTAAAGAGCAGAACTTTAGCAAGCTCTATCAGCTATGCCATCCTCTCTCTCTGTCCCTCTTTTCCCCTCCCTCCCTCGCCTCTGCCTCCCCATTCCTCCTCCTCCTTTTCCCTTTCTCTCTGCTTTTAATGCCTAATTTCAGCAAATTCAGACATGGGGTGGTCCTATTATCTTCCAGGACAGTCCTGTCAAAGTAGGGCCAATCTAGATCTTCTAAAGGTCTAAGAAGAGAAATCTTAAAGACAAATTATTCATGCTAAGCTTGTTGGAATCTTTAGATACACATGGTCAAACTTTGTCCTGTGTGGTTCCATCATAAACTTTGAAGAGAAGAATCTCATTTCCTCGTCTTGGTTAGCAGTGAAAAGCGCAGGATGGGAAAATGCAGCATAAAGAATGACAGTAACTTAAACACCCACAAAATTGCCACTCAGGGCAAGAAATAAAACCTTGCCAAACTCCAGGACCTCGATATATGTACCTCCCTCCTCCCTCGTGTCAATTACCATATTGTCTTTTATTGACTCCACTTTATTGTTTTTCCTTAGGGTCTTACCATTTGTGTCTGCATCCCTAAACAGTAGAGTTCAAGTTTGCCTGTTTCTGAGCTTTATATGATAGACTCATCCTCTTTGTATTCTTTTCTTCTTTCACTTAATGTTATGCTTGAAAGATCCATCCATGTTGCTGCATGTAGTACAAGTCTGTTCATTTTCAGTGCTGCATAATTTATTGTATGAATATATGCAATGCATTTTCTGTTCTTCTGTTGATGGGCAGTGTCACAATTTCTTTACACATTAAGGTTGTTACTGACATTTCCTGTTATAGATAATGATACGATAAATGTCTTTACAGACATCCATAACAATTTGCCCGGCACAAATTCCTAAATGGAGAATTTTTGGATCGGAGACGATGGCTCCTTTTTAAGCTACCTCCAGAATGGTTGTACCAATTTGCACTTCTGCAAGCAAAGTACATTCTTGTCTGTGTCCTCACACCCTTGCCAATGCTAGCTTATTTGCATTTGTTTTAGTCATGCCAGTTGGATAGGGAAAAGATTTTTTCTCAAGATTGTAGGAATTTCCATTTCTTTGAGTATAGTGACACTGGGCATACCTCCTCCCTTATGGAATTTGGGGGCTTTTTTTTTTTCCTTTTGCTGTTTGTATTTATTCTCTTGCGAGTTGCTTTTTTCTATCCTTTGCCACTTTCAAAAGATTGGTATGTGTGGAACTTAATAACAGTTCACACTAGGGTTCAGCCCTGGTGAAGTATCAGTTAGACACATGCCAAGTTGGAGTTTAGGGTAAATGGGGGAGAGGGAAGGGACTTCTTAGTGCCCCCAGGTCTCAAGTAGATCTGCCAAGCAGAGAGTAATTTGGTGGCTTATTGTTCACAAACCAGAGAGGACAGTTGAGCATTCAGCCCCCCTGCTGGGAGAAAACAATGCTTCTGGACCCCAGGCCATTCGGGAGT
This sequence comes from Taxidea taxus jeffersonii, assembly GCA_003697995.1. Taxonomy (NCBI): domain Eukaryota; kingdom Metazoa; phylum Chordata; class Mammalia; order Carnivora; family Mustelidae; genus Taxidea; species Taxidea taxus. The sequence goes on along the minus strand of ML111993.1, from coordinate 95,648 downwards.
AAGGGATCCTGCTCTAATTGAATCTGCCTTCTACCTCCTTTGTGCCCAAGGACTCGCTTTATGGTTATGACTGTCTGGGCTCCAGTAGAGAGATGGAGGATGTGGAAAAGGAGGGAATATGTGTAGCTCGGCTTGAAGCTTAGGATCTGAATTACCAGCACCCCAGACTGGATTGACAATTCTTTCTTTTGTTCTCCCTGTTCCCCTCTGTTCTTCAGCAAACATTTATTAAGCTCCTACTACATGCCACCTCCCTAGCCCTGCAGGGTTTCCCATCTCAGCAGTTGGCAACTCCACCTTCTCAGCTCATATGCCACAGCCTCTGCGCCAGCCAATTCTTTCAGCTCTACCTTCAAAATACATCCAGAATCTGGGAAATAATCCAAATGTCCATCAACAGGGAAATGGATAAACAGACTGTGGTACGTCCATACAGGGGAATGCTATTCCAGAAGAGAAAGGAACAAGCAACTGGTCTCTGCCACATGAATGAATGTCAGAACAATTACTCCAAGTGAAAGAAGCCAAATGTAGAATAGTACCATATGATGCCATTTACACAAAATTCCAGAAAATTCTTAGTAATCTAGAGTGCCGGAAAGCACACCAGTGGTTGCCTGGGGATGGGAGGAGGCACAAGAGGTTGCCAAGGGGCATGAGGAGACCTTTGGTGGGGGCTGCTTGTTACCTTGATTGTGGTGATCTACATACAATCAAGGATCTACAGACTCCTAAGCTTATCAATTGTATTTTCAAGGACATACAGTTGATTGTATGCCAATCCCACCTCATTAAAGAGCACTGAAAGCAGATCCAGAACCAGCCCACTTCTCACCATCACTTCAACCGAACCACTATGAGCTCTCACCTGGCGGATTGAGGCAGCTGCATAACATGCCCTCTGGCCCTGTCCTTACTTCTCTACACTCTTCTTAATGTTGAGTCTACCGTGATGCTTTTCAGAGGAAAGTGAGGTCCTTTTCCTCCTCTACTGAAAATCATCCCATGTCTTCCCATCATGCCGAGAGCACTTATCACTGTCTGACATAATGTGTACTTTACAAGCTTATTATCTCTCCTCCCACCAGGGTGACATAAGCTCCCACAGAGCAGGTCCATTTATCTTCACTGCTGTATCCCCAATATCTAGAGCAGTATGTGTCATATAGAAGATGATCAATAGATATTTGTGGAATGAATCAATGAGTATGGTAGCAGACTCAAAGAGTTCCCAGACAACTGAGGGAGACATACAGAAATATGGTTAAAATTAGGGCCATAAATGGTATGTTAAATGGAGGCCTCAACTCTCTCAGGGTGAAGTCAAGGATAGCTTCCTAGAGGAAGTGGCATCTAAACTGGGACCTGAGGGGCGCCTGGGTGGCTCAGTGGGTTAAGCTTCTGCCTTCGGCTCAGGTCATGATCTCAGGGTCCTGGGATCGGGTCCCGAGTGGGGCTCTCTGCTCAGTGGGGAGCCTGCTCCCCGCCCCCTCTCTCTCTGCCTGCCTCTCTGCCTACTTGTGATCTCTCTCTGCCAAATAAATAAATAAATAAAATCTTTAAACTGGGACCTGAGAGGTACATAAGATGCCATGGACAAGAAGACACAATTCCTGCTTTCATAGAATTCTATTGGATGAGCAACTATAGAGGCATAATCACACCATGTGATAAGTGGGTTTTTTTTTTAAGATTTTATTTATTTATTTGACAGACAGAGATCACAAATAAGCGGAGAGGCAGGCAGAGAGAGAGAGAGAGGAGGAAGCAGGCTCCCTGCTGAGCAGAGAGCCTGCTGTGGGGCTTGATCCCAGGACCCTGAGACCATGACCTGAGCCAAAGGCAGAGGCTTGAACCCACTGAGCCACCCAGGTGCCCTGATAAATGCTTTATAGGGGTAAACATGGTAGGGGGGTGAGAAGCAGAGAGGTGGGAGCCTCACCCAGCCTGGGGGAAGGTCTGGTGACTTGGACATAGTTTCTCATTGTGAAGTGCTTCCTGGTTGGGTTGTATCTACCTCCTTTCTCCACAAACCCACAGCTGGGGAGATTAGTGTCTGGATACAGACTAGGGCCATAGGACAAAGGAATTGATCCAAGATTTGGGAGGTACCCAGTCATCACATTTCCCCATCATGCTTCCTCCTTTTTATGTAACTCCTACTGCACCAGTGTGCACCTGGGGAAGTTGCTCTGTATACTTCCTATGCATTAGAATTTCTGGTGAGCTTAAAAACAAACACATGATTGGGTTCTACCCCAGACTGATCAAATCTCAATCTTTGGGGCAGTAGCTTAAACATGCATGTTTTTAAAAACCTCCCTGTGCAGCTAGAGACCTGGAAATGACAGATATGATTCAAGGCTCAGGGACAGTTGTCCTATTTGGAGTCTAGTCATTCATTTGGTCTTTCATTTCATTCCTACCTCAGGGCCTTTGCACTTTCCTTTCCCTTTGCCTGGACGTTTTTTCCTTCGGTTTTTGCACAGCTACTTGCTTCTCATTATGTAGGCCTCCTCTCTCTGACCCTCTCCCCTCTCCATCTAAAATACTTTTCATCCACTCTCTCCACCCTGGCTATCAGCTCTCTGTCACATCACCTGATTGATTTCCTTCATGGCACTTACCACAACTTGAAATGATCTTATTTACTATTGTATCCCTGGCATTAAAGAAATGAATCATTTCAGTAAAGAGTGAAAAGATCTGACATGTATAGGTCACAGTGTCTTGCACATGGCAAAGATTAGGAAACATTGCAATTATTATGAGTAAATTAATTATTAGGGGTAATACACAAGGCCTCTGATGAAAGGATTAGCTCTCTGACAGCAAATGCTGTGAACTTCTCTCTTTCTCTCTCTCTCATTAATCAGCTAGATGCAAAGCTCTTTGAAGGCAAGGGCTGTGCCCTGTTAGTCATTGTAGTTTAGAGCTTAACACAGCCCCTGGCTGTGTTAAGATGATGTTCTAATTTAGAGACCGTTTGTACATAATAGAATCTCACTCAAGCTAGTATAAGCAGAAAAATGAATTTACTGGAAGGATAAATTGTCCCAGAGAACCCATGGGTGGGAAAGAAAGTTGGGCCAGCAGGGAGCTTGAACCCTGAAAAAGAAAGGGACCAGGAATTAGCCGTTTGTGTCTCCCCCAAGGAGGCATGATGTGTCTTTATTTTTCATTGCAAACTGACTTTTTCTTTTTTGTGGACACATGGATGTCCCCAGACTGGGTTTTATAAAGTTTTCCACTTTTTAAAAAATATCTTGTTTATTTATATGATAGAGAGCACAAGCAGGGGGAACCGCAGGCAGAGGGAGAGGGAGAAGCAGGCTCCCAGCAGAGCAGGGAGCCTGATGCAGGACTCCATCCCACGGTCCCAGGATCATGACCTGAGCCGGAAGGCAGACGCTTAACTAACTGAGCCACCCAGGTTCCTCAAGGTTTCCACTTACAGCATTTGCATTCTGACTCCCCCGGGAAGAGAAAACTTGATTGGCTTTAACTCCTGTCACGGGGTCACTCCTGAACCAATCAACAGGAGCCGGAAGCAGGGGGGGTGGGATCACGTGGCCGTGACTGGGACTCTTTCTTTGCAATAAGGAGGGCTTAGCTCAGATTCTCACCTGGAAACCGAGCTCGAGAGAATGGCTTGCACTCTGGTAGTTTGGTCGGGAAGAGATTCCAGGGAACAGGAGAGGGAGGACTTGGAAGAGCGGAATAGAGGAGGAGAGAAGCCCAGTCCAAAGGTGTGTTAACTGAGCTGAGATGGGCGAGTGAGGCTCATACTCAGAAGAGACCCGCTGAGGCCTGCGTTGAATGCACCGCAGGAATGTCCTCCTCGTGAGAGCAGGACATGGAAGGACTTATCCACCAGCTCCTGTCCTACACTGGTCAAGGGGTGCCCCCAGGGGCAACCTCGTCTCCAGTTTGGTGCGCGCACCAGAATGGCTCTGAAGCCCGGGACAGAAAGCCGAAGTACACGGTGCGGCTCCTAAAGCCAAGTGGGGTCGGATCCCCCTGTGAACAGGGGATTTGCTGCAGCAGCAGCTGAAGCCGAGAACGTGGGCCAAGGGCATGTGAGAGGCTCCTAGGAGGTGTGGCCGGGTTGTCTGAGAAGAGAGGGTAAGTGTGGGTGGAAATAATTTATACCTTTCGTCTCTGCCCAATAAATGTTTTCTGAATGAATAATGAAATGCAAAATGAAGGAAAGGTCCTTGGGAGCAGCAAGATGTTAGGGGCCCCTTTGGTGTTGCAGGCTCAGTCTGGGGAGCATGTGGATAATGAGCATCTAAAGTATTTTTCTACTGAGGACTGTGTATTTTATTGATAAATCTGTGATGTCATAAGGAAGGTAAAAGATATTTCCCCTCTTGGGGATGAAGAACAGACCCGGAGATGCTGAGCACTTAGGTACACAATGTCAACCTCAGGGCCAAGTTTCCATTTTCTGTCCCGTTTGCCCAGCCCCAAGTTATAGGAGCTGTTGTTAGGCCTACATAAACGTGTGCAAAGTACCAACTTCACCCTCTTCGCTCCTTCCCTCCTCTGTGTATAATTCAGCACGATGAATACAGTGGTTGTTAAGACCTAAAGCAGTTTCTAATTTTGTTTCATTATGAGTATGAATGCAGCCCTCAGGACCCATCCCCACGGCCTTAACTAAACTTGGTCTTTCGGGCTAGGAATTGACAAGATAAAGATCTGAATGGAGACTCCAGTTGGCGGGGGGCTGGGCTGAGTCAGCCCCGATAAACCTGCAGTCAAGAAATCAATAGAGCTTTTTCAGGGTTGCCATTATCCAACAAGGAAAAAAAATTCAAAAATAAATTGCGGCCTGGCATAAAATCAGATTAAGCAGATAACAGGTTTTGCTGACTTCAGGGCTGAGGGGGGGATGGCACAGAGGGAGAGAATTAGCGATTTAATGAGCTCGCGTTCTCGGCGGGCTTGTGCTATGCAAGTGTTTACTTGGAACAAGAGAGGACAAAGGTAAGAAAACATTCCAGCTTCTGTTTGAATTTCACCCCAAAGCTGACCCAGCCTTGCCATCTAGGGCTCGCTCACCATTTTTGGTGGCGGATTTGCTCAGCCGGTGACGGCTCCAGGCTTGCCGTGGTGGGTTTTAGCCTGGGTTCACCCTGTTGTATGGCCTGGAGCTAGTTAGCTCACCTACCCATGAGCTCCGGTTTTCTTGACTTGAATCGGGCTCCCCACGGGCTGAGGCTCGGGCAGAGTTGTTCCCCGAGGAAAACTGTTAGGATGTTCAGAAAACAAGAGCATGGAGGATGGATAAGGACAAAGCCCAGGTGGCCACCAGTTACAAATCCAGCTCTTTCTGCCTTGACTCCAGCATTTCCAGAACCTTTAAAAATGCCCTGCAGAGGGACGCCTGGGTGGCTCAGTTGGTTGAGCAGCTGCCTTCGGCTCAGGTCATGATCCCAGCGTCCTGGGATCGAGTCCCACATCGGGCTCCTTGCTCGGCAGGGAGCCTGCTTCTGCCTGCCATTCTGTCTGCCTGTGCTTGCTCTCTCTCTCTCTCTCAAATAAATAAATAAAATCTTAAAAAAAAAAATTAAAAAAAAAATGCCCTGCAGAGGGGCACCTGGGTGGCTCAGTTGGTTAAGCAACTGCCTTCAGCTCAGGTCATGATCCTGGAGTCCCGGGATTGAGTCCCGCCTCGGGCTCCCAGCTCCACGGGGAGTCTGCTTCTCCCCTCTCATGCTCTCTCTCTCTGAAATAAATAAAATCTTTAAAAAAAAATGACCTGCAGAGGTCCTTTCTGGATAAACTTGAGGTAAGTCCACCCAGAGCCAGGTGGCATGATTCAGTTGGAGAACAAGGGCAAGAGCAAACTGGATCTTAACCCTCAGGGGCTTCTCACCTGCCTCTCTGCTCCTTTAGAGCCACGTGCTGCTTCTTACCTGTCTAAAGTCACCTCATTGGACTCCCTCTCTTGCCTGTTTATACTACCATTATTCAGTGGACCCTCCTGCTTGCCCCTTCTTAGTACCACCTGTCCCTTCTGATTCATCTAAACTTGTTAGTACGTTCTAATTGTTGGCCAAGATATGCCTGTCCCTGTTGGGGTCCGTTATCAAAGGAATGAGACTGAGACAAAGTGGAAGTTAAGCAAAGCTTTATTCTATGCCAAGCATTAGAATTCAGACTGACTGGCCAGGGCCGCCTCCGGAGAGAGCGACCCCGTCCCGATCTCACAGGCTGGTTTTATAGGGCATAACCACAGACCCAAGGTACGTGGCTTCTATTGTTAAGGCGTTTACTCCCAGAATCAATACCCGGAACTGATACCAGGAACTGCTGGGATGTTTGGAACTGCTGGGGCATTTGGAACTGCTGGGGAGTCTATTCCCGGAGTGAAGTCCATAGATGTAAACAACAATATGGCTACCCAGATAATATGGAGTCACTCTGGCTAAGCAGGCCCTAATAGTTAAACAGGTTTTAACATTAAATCGGCCCTAACAGTCCCCATCTCCCACCCCCTGGCAATATGGGTTGCTTCATAGGGGCTGGGGATCTAAGATCTACTCCCCCTTGTCACCATCTGAAGCTCTTGTGGATGGGTGTGGTTGCTTTTCATGGAGGACCCCCGCTCAGTGGGGCACCCTTCACATCATAATCCACATGAATATCATACTCCAGAATTGTTCAGTGTACAACCTCAGTGACTGTATGTGGCAGCTCTGCCTTTAGAAGCTGAGAACGAAGAAACTGCTTTTTACAATGTTTGTAAGTCAAGGTGAGGCATTTCCAAGCACAAGGAGTCCCGAGGTCTGGTCTTGCCCAATTCTGATGTTTTAGAGTGCAGGAACCGTTCACTTACTGTGGTGACTTTGTAAAGTGTCATCTTGGCTGGGCTGAACTACCATTTCCTGGGATCCCCTCCCCATGGTGTTTCCAGAGCCACAGGTGAGATTTCTGTGAGAGATTTGAAAGGTGGTAGAGAGATTTACAGGGTGGTAGTGAGGCTGTAACCATTTTGTGGTTTTGTTTTTTTTTTTTTTTCCTGCAGGGCAGGTAAGGCACTTTTTTTTTAAGATTTTATTTATTTGACAGAGAGAGAGATCACAAGCAGGCAGAGAGGCAGGCAGAGAGGGGGGGGGGGAAGCAGGCTCCCCGCTGAGCAGAGAGCCTGATGTGGGGCTCGGATGTGGGGCTCAATACCAGAACCCTGGGATCATGACCTGAGCCGAAGGCAGGGGCTTAATCCACTGAGCCACCCAGGTGCCCCAGCAAGTAAGGCACTTTGTAGCTCACACCCATGATCTTGGGTTCACACCGCTGATGTGAGGTTACACTTCCATGGGTCCTCCTTCAGCTTCTTTGACTCCTGGGCCAGGTGTGTATGTTGGGTTCCTAGGTGAAGGGTGTCAGCTTCTCCTTGAAGACACCCACACCATCAAGGTCAGGGGCAGAAAGAACTGGCATGGGTCTGAGTGTGTGAGCTTGCAGGTTCCAGTGTGTGCTTATGGATTCCAGCTTGTCCTTGCTTTCCCCCTTCACATCTGGCTGCCCTTCTGCAGATTTCAAACTTGAGCATCAAATGCAAAGACAGCCTTGCAGAGACTGTTTAATCAGTCCTAGTTGAGGAAAGGCATGAGCCTGAGACAAATTCTTTAACGTATCTACACCTCCCAGGGGTCTGCTTTTTTGATTGAACCCTGACCGATACGCTTACCATGGCAATTACATTCCTGTAGGATACAGGCTTGGGGTCTTATTTGGTATTCCCCCAAAGCAGAATTCACTGTTAGTACCTAGGGGCAGGGTGGTTTATCTGGGAATTGATCCCAGAGAACAGAAGTGAAGAAGCAGGGAGGGTGAAATCAGGAACCGTGAAAAGCCTGGAGGCAGTCTGGCTCAGTTCCACCTGGCCAGCTGAGAAGCCGGCCGGCAGCCTCCCAGAGATCTCTGAGCAAAACATAGTGGGGACAGGAAAGTGAGGTATTTACATACTGGCTCTGGTCACCAGGAGGTTTTAGGGTTGCCCTGAGGGTGTTAACTGCCCCCACTCGCTTGGGATTCTCCTGCCTGAGGCTGAGCAGGTTCTTGGAGCATCAGAGAAAGCACTGAGGCAGAGATGCAGAGAAGGTTCTGGGTTCTAGACAGGTGCTTGAAGCCGAGTGGTGTTAAGGCACTTGGGCTGCTGAGACCACAGTCAAGAATGAGCTGTGGGGCTGTGGCTTGGGCACCAGAAGCATGTGTTGTTACTGGTAGAGCCACCGTTTGCAAGATCAAGTCTCATAGATGTTACTAGGTCAGCAGGAAACAATTAAAATATTGTTAAAGGTATATTTAAAAGCCGAAATAAAGAAATGCCCTAAAGCTTTCTAATGCGGAAGACCTGTTATGATAACACACACATACACACAAACATTTCCTGAACTTTTACTCTACTACATCTTTACCTTGTAAATTACTTGCTTCCAGGTTTTAGGAAAAAAAATTTTTTTTTTTTCCCTGCAGCTCTGTGCTCTGCTGAGGTGGAGGCTTCTCAGGCTTTCCCAGAAGCCCTTACCAGCAGTCCAGGTAAGGCCTGTAAAAGAGCCCAAGGGCGCCTGGGTGGCTCAGTGGGTTGGCCATCTGACTCTTGGTTACAGCTCTGGTCATTATCTCAGGGTCTTGGGGTTAAGGCCTGAGTAGGGCCCTGAGCTCAGTAGGGAGTCTGCTTGGGAGTCTCTCTCTCCATCTGCCCCTCCTCAGCTTCTCTGTCTCTCAAATCAATAGATCTTTAAAAAAAATTTTTTTTATTTATTTTCTTAGGAGCTCATCCATGGCCCTTTTAAAGTGAAAATAACCTGGAGAAGCCTGGCTGGCTGGGTTGGTAGAGCAGCCAACTCTTGATTTCAGGGTTGTGAGTTCAAGCCCCATGTTGCGCATGGAGCCTACTTTTATTTATTTTTTAAAGATGTGATCTCTGTCAAATAAATAAATAACAAGTAGGCAGAGAGAAAGAGGAGGAAGCAGGCTGTCCGCAGAGCGGAGAGCCTGATGTGGGGCTCGATCCCACGACCCTGGGATCATGACCCGAGCCGAAGGCAGCGGCTTTAACCCACTGAGCCACCCAGGCGCCCCTGGAGCCTCCTTTTAAATAAACAAATAAATAAACAAATAAAATGAAAGCAACCCTTCATGTTAAAAAAAAAAAATTCAAACTTTGGTATACATCAGTGAAAACATGGTAGTTCAGCATTTTGGGGGTCCTCGATAATTGTTTGGTTCTCATGAGAGGTAGTTAAGTGCCATGGTTAAGCGCACGGGCTGTGCAGTGAGACAGACTGGGGTCCCACCCTGCCTCTGCCTTTCACTAGGTCCGTGCCGTGGGGCAGGCGACTTAACCTCTGTGTTCCTGACTGTAAAATGGGAACAGTAGCTGAAGCAGTAGTAGTAACTGACCATGAGGATGCTGTGGCCCAGCTTGGGCACCTGTGAGCTGAGGTCATTCTTCAGCTACCTGATCTCTGACAATTTGGCAACTTTTATCTCCCCCGCCCACCTCCACTGGCAGGTAGACAGGAGCAGAGGGCTTCCAGTGCTGTTTTTCTGGCTTCCTGATAATTGTTTCTTATACAAGCCAGTCTTTTATTGATTCACCATTGATCTTTGCATGGGGCCAGGGAAATTCTCAGGCCATAAAGACAAAGGCGGCATTTTCCAGCCCAGGGGTTCCCAGTGGGTGTCAGGAGCATCTCCTGCCGGCTCGAATGACTGGCCTCTGCCCTGCTTGGGACAACTTCTTAATCAGAACCAGCCCCCTCCCCCTCATGCCCCTTTATTGCTTCCACCTGCCCTTCCCCTGCTGGCTCTGTTTGACCTTTAATAAGCTACGCTTCTGTGCAGAACTGCTGATGACTTACTGCCGGGTGAGCCTCTCCCCAGGGCAGGCTACCTCCCCAGCCCCTGGCCTCACCGCAGCTTGTAAGGGAAAATTACATTTTGATCTACATTCCCCATTTCTATTCTCTGTCACCTGGCTTTGGAGACAAAAGGAAGAAAACAATGTTTTCTCGCCCACGCCCCCCCACCATTCTTATCTCCCTAGATTATGTCTGTGTGTCCTTTGCCCCCTTCCTTTCCTTTTTTCCCTATTCTGTCCTGACGCAGCTGAAGAGGATAAAACAGAAACACCCAACTAGGTCATCCTCCTCTGATCCCAGAGTCATCAAAGCCCCAGAGGTCAGGGCAAGATAGCCCCTGGAAGTCAGCAGATGGGCTTCGAGAAGAATCAAAGAAAGCCATCCTTCTGCAGGCTTTCTGTGACAGTCCCAGACATGACAAGGCCCTCCCATAAATCGTTCTCACCACATCCTGAGCCCCTTACCCCTTCTTTCTCAGTCTCCTTTTTCAATTCAGAGATAAAATTCACATGGCACAAAACTCATTCTTTGAACCATTTTAAAGTATGCAGTGCTGTGGTTTTTAGTATATTCAGTGTTGTGTAACCATTTCCGATATCTAATTCCAGAACATTCTCCTCACACCCAAAAAGAAACTGTGCGCATTAAGCTGTCACTACCCATTCTCTTCCCTGCTTTGGCAAACACTGTTCTACTTTGTCTCTATGGATTCTGGACATTTCCTGTGAATGGAATCATACAGTATGTGGTCTTCTGTGACTGACTTCTTTCATTTAGTGTAATGTTTTTGAGGTTCATCCACATGTAGCAAGTGTCAGCACCTTATTCTTTTTTGTGGCCAAATACTCCATTGTATAGAAATAACACATTTTGTTTATCCATTTACCCACTGACGGACGTTTGGGTAGTTTTCAGTTGTAGGCAACTATGAATAATGCTGCTGTGGACGTTTGCGTGCAAACTTTAGTTTGAACATAGGTTGTTCAGTTTTCTTGGGTATAAAGCTAAGAATGGAATTGCTGAGTCATATGGAAGTTCTTTAACTTTTTAAGGAATAGGCAAACTGTTCCATAATGACTCTGCCATTTTACATTCTCGTCAGCAATGTACAAGGGTTCCAATTTTTCCATATCCTTTCCAACATTTGATAATTTCCATTTTTTATATCCTACTGGTATCTCTTCTGGTTTTGATTTGCATTCCCCTAATGACTGATGATGCTGAGCGTCTTTTCACATGCTCATTGGCCGTGTGTATATCTTCTTTGGAGGAATGTCTAAGCAATTCCTTTGGTCACTTTTAAATTGGTGCTTTTGTTTTTGCTGGTGTAGTTGAGTTGTAGATGTTTTTTATATATATAGACACTAAACTTCCCAGATTTGCAAATGATGATTTGCAGATATTTCTACCTTTCTATGGGTTTCAATCACTGTGACTTTGTAGTAGGTTTTGAGACCTACTACAGGTAGGAAGTGCGACACCTCCAACTTTATTCTTTTTCAAGATTGTTTTACCTAGTCTTTGTTCCAAAGCCCCCTGTTGGGCTTACAGAGTTGATTAGGTCTGTGTTGGGGATCTAAAGCTTCTTCCTGCCCAATCTAGCTTCCTCCCTGTTCCCTTCACATGTGTAACTTTGCTCTGGTGTGTGATTCCTGGAGAATCCCATTTGCAGAAACTCCTAGCATCTGGGACATTGGTCAGCCCATCATTGGAGTTCTAGAAACATTTCTAAACAAATAAAAACATTCTTGATTTGGGCACACAAGAAGATTCCAATCTTATTGCTGCCATCAAGGTAAAACTTCCCATCATTGATCCACGTAGCCCAGTGGCCAAGGAGAAATTAATGGGCCTCACCCTTTTAAGGAGTTTAGGTCAAATGGAGCCTGTTGGCAGTCAGAGTGGTAAAAAAGGAAAGAATGTTACTTTGGAAGAAGAGAAATGCTCAGGGTGGACCAGAGTGGCTAGAGAAGGAAGAGAGAATAGGTAAGTACTGGGAAATGAGGTCAGAGAGCTGACTTCAGATGTTTGGAAAGTACAAACCTTATCTCTGCTATTCAAGGAAAAACGTGGATTCTAACTCCTTCTCATCCTCTAGCTCTCAGCTTAAAGGTCACTTTCTCCAGGAAGCCTTCTCTGAACCTCCTCCTCTCTACCCCCAAGACTGGATAAGGGCTTTGCACATTCTTGTCTCACTGTGCCCTTCTTCTTTGGGACATTTTGTGAAGGCAGGTTCTGGTTTGATTCTGTTCCTAGTGTTTCTCAGCACCAAGAAGAGCTCCAGGCTCACGGGAGGTTCTTAGGGTATCTTTGCTGAATAGAAGAAACAAATGAGCCAGTAGCTAGAAGTTTAAAAAGGGAGGTGGCTTCCCTGAAGTCATTACACACTGTTGAGCCATGTCCAGTAGCGCTGGCTGGTTTCACAGAATAGGGACACCAATCCAAGTCCTTTGTCTTTGGGTCCCATGAATTTCCATGACACAAAAGCTTCCTTGAGCCTGTGACTTCAACCCTCCTGCTTCTCTCTGGATATTCCTCTGCTAAAAGGGACTTGAACTGTTCACTGAAGGGGAACATCACGGAGTAGAATGGGTTTTCCATTTCTATGAAAATAAATACAAGCCTGAATATTTAGGAGGTACGTGGAAGAGTAGAGTTTTGGCTCCTCTCAAGTGCTCAGGTTTTTTTTCAATTGGTTAAGTGTAGCTTAACCAATTCTTGGTCACATGCTAAGCACACAACCCTGGATGACATACATGACATAAATTGCAAATCCTCAAAACAGCTCTAGCTGGGTGAGAATTATCATCTCCTAAACATGAAAACTCCCTAGTTTTCCCCAGCCACCTTGGAATTCAGAGCTAATGTCCAGCTTCTAAGGGAGCCAAACTAGGCATATAACCAGTTTGTTGGGGGTGGAGTCAGCAGACTGACCCTAGAAAAAAAGCTGAGTATCTTCTCACATTGTTCATTGTGACTCGGATGATTCTGATAAACAACCCAAGAAACCAGATGTGACATTTATGTTTGATTTAGTCCTGCAACCATGTAATACCCAGAAAGCTCCAACAAGCAAAGGCTAGGGTTTAATTTTATTATCCAGGTTTTTTTTAAGGGCTTGAATAAAGGGGGGTGACATTCAGAAGTATCTCCTAAATCATCAGAGAGAGATTCAATTATGTTTGCTGTCATTTGTGTTAACTGTTCTTTGAAGAATGCTAATTTTCAAAAAATTGGTTACCTGTGATTAAAAAAAAAAAAAGTCTCTGTCCAATCAAGCAAGCATTAGTTCCCTGAAAATTTCAGTGGTGGGAAAAATCAAGCCCTCGAAGCTTAGGATCTTCTCTGGGAAATTGGGTTATGTGGTGTCAGGTCACAGGTGAGTGAATGTGTGGGAGTCCTGATAAATTTTCTTCTACATAAATTAAGCCAAAGTGACATCTGAATAAGGAAACCATCACAGACAGGTTAGGCATATTAAATTATTGATAATGGATCAGGTACAATTAATTTTCATGCATCCCCCTTAGCTCCTTGGACAATGTGTGCCTGCCTTTTCAAATTTCCAGGCAATCGGTCAGAATGGTGGGCATGAGTGTTCTTAAGGAAATCCAGCCCCTGGTCAGAGGCATGTTTAAATCACAGGTGAGGACATGTGCTTCAAGCAGGTTCCCTTTGATTGGAGTCAACAGAAATCCACCCAGCCAGCACAAGGACAGTTGAGGCTTAGTAGTGAGATGCAGAAAGGTCTCGTGGAAATCAGGAGAAGGCAGCCCAGTGGGCCTCAGGAAGGGTAAGGAGAATGCCGGGAACTAAGAGGATGATGGTTGTGAACAGATTTCTCTAGTTGCTTGCTGTGTGACCTCAGCTGAGTTACTTCACTTCTCTGTACCTCAGTCTTAACAGGGGAGTGATACTGCATTTAATACCATGCCAGGTATTAAACGGGTTCATGATTGTGCCACATTCAGCACATGTTCTCTGCTCAATAAATGTTAGCTCTGGTTATTGTTAATATTAATATATTATTATATGTTTTCTACATGACTTTGGTGCAACTGTCCCATCTTCCTTTTGTTTCTGTATGGCTTTAGTCTTTTATGTTGTTGTTTTTTTAAGATTTTTATTTATTTATTTTAGAACATGAGTACACAAGTCGGGGAGGGAGAAGCAGACTCCCTGCTGAGCAGGGAGCCTGATGTGGCTCAATCCCCGGACCCCGAGATCATGACCTGAGCCAAGGCAAATGCTTAACTGACTGAGCCACCCAGGCGCCCCTGGCTTCAGTGTTCACAGTGGCCCCTGAGTCACCATGATTTTCCAAGTTCTAGTGCCTGTAACTCCCTAGAAACTATCTTCTCTTGGTTCAGGTTGCCAAGAGGGAGAATCTGATTATTTCATCCCACTCAGATCATTGGCTCTTGCAACCCTGTGGCTGGGTTCCCTTTGGGTCAGAGACCCTCCCTGCTCCCCATGGCAGGGGACTGGGTCCATGAAGCAGGACTGTTGGTGAGGAGTCTACCTTTAGGGGGTGAGTGTCAGGTATCTGGACCTTGCTTAGAAGCGCAGATGAGGTCACTTCTGGCTAGACAGGAAGAAGCGCCCTGCAGTGGCTATATGGACAACCTTCTCTGGGGGGCTGTGGTTACCAGTGGAATCTCGGACCATCATGATGGTTGCCGTGTGCTTAGAAGTGGAAAGAAAGTATGTGTGTGTGCGCATGCATGTGTGCCTTCTGGGAGAGAGAAAGCAAGAGTCCTTTATCTAGGTGAAGGATATTTGGATGCTCAATGAACTATTCTTTTAACTTTACTGTAGATTTGAATTTTTTTTTGAATAAAAAAAGATGGGAAAAATCACAGCCAAGACATTTGCCAATAAAGTCGGTATGTTCACCATAAATACATGAATACACAAACTGAGGTAAGCAGGCAAGTTCAGGCAAGTTCAGGACTCAGAAAATTCCAAACCTGCTTACCTACTCTGTGAGTGATTTTTTTTCTAAAGCTCTACTTCCACATCTGTGAAATGGGCCATAATATTTAGGAGCTGGTCATTTAGGAGTTTTATTCACTGATTTATATGCCAAAGAGGGCAGACAGTCTGGTGGCAAGGGTGGAATGTCTCTGCTAGTTATTTGCAGTGAGCATTCCCTCTGACTGGCTCTTGGTATCAAGCATATTGTAGAAGCCAAGTTCATGGCCAAGTTCATGGCCATTGGTTTTAGTACCATCATCATTTTCATTATCTTCAGCATCATTCCTGAGCCCTGTTGGTCTCCCCATCCTAGGGCCATGTAAGAACTGAGACTTCAGGAATAATGGCTACATCGGGGGAAGGGGCAAGTGGCTGCCACAATGGGTGTTTTTGGCACCTGGGGGAACAGACCCATCCCCGTGTGAGGCAGATGAAGAAATTTAGCATGCTCCCCCAGCTCAGAAGGGATTAGCTGTGTTTGCAAACTATGCACTGGTGCAGGCTGAGAGAGGCAAGGAGGCCCTAGGTTGCAGGGAGCTGGAGGATTGGATGCTGGGTCTTGGTCCTGTGCCCCTGGGCTGGACGGAGGGGGTGTTGAGGGTGCGGGGACGGGGGCACGTTCTTGGTGAGCCCCCAGGCATAAGCGGACTGGGTTCAGCAGGGTGTCTGAACATGTTGGTGCTGTTATAATCTCATGCTTCTGGTCTTTCTACCACCCCAGCATCCTTCGTAGTAAGTTTGGTAACCATTGGTTTAAACCACAGATGGAGAGATGGACGTGTGGGGGTGGATTTAGTGGGTGGATAGAAGCCTGAACTGGGAAAGAATGAGAAAGTCACTGGAAAAAAAAGCACAGATAAGTGGATGAATATTTGTCCCCCCACCTCTATTGAGATATAATTGACATATAATACTGTGTGAGTTCAGGGGCACACTGTGATGATTTGATACTCCTGGACATTGTAGAATGATTATCATCACACTAAGGCCAGTTACCAAATCCTTCATTGCGTATTATTACCTTTTTCTTCTCTCTCTCTCTCTTTTTTTTTTCCTTTGGTTATGGTGGTGGTGATGAGAACATTTAAGATGTACTCTCTTAGCAACTTTCAAGTATATAATACTCCTTATAGTCAGCATTCTGTTCATTGGACTCCCTAGAACTTTCTCACCTTATAGCCACAAGTTTGTATCCTTTGACCAGCATCTCCCCATTTTCCTCACCCCCCAGCTCCTGGCAACCATCAATCGACTCTTTGCTTCTGAGTGTGGCTTGTTTAGAGTCCACATAAAAGTGACATCATGCAGTATTTGTCTTTTTCTGTCTGACTTATATGTCACTTAGTATAATGCCCTCAAGATCCATCCATTATTACAAATGGCCAGATTTCTTTTGGGGGGGGGCGGCTGAATAATATTCCATCCTGTATCCTGTATCCATGCGACATTTTCTTTTCCTTTCCTTTGTCTTTTTTGAGAGAGAGCACAGTCAGGGGAGTGGTGGTAGGAGCAGAGGGAGAGGGAGAGAGAGGACCTCAATCTTGGGCTCAGTCTCATGATCCTGAGATCATGACACAAGCTGAAATCAAGAGTCGGATGCTCAACCAACTGAGCCACCCAGGCACCCCTCCATTTTCTTCATCCATTTATCCATCGACAGACATTTAGGGTGTTTCCATGTCTTGGTTATTGTGAAGAATGTTGCAGTGAACATTAGGGCTGCAGATACCTCTTCAAGATAGTGACTTTATTTCCTTGAGATATTTACCCAGAAATGGGATTGCTACATCCTATGGTAGTTCAGTTTTTAATTTTTTGAAGAACCCCCCCTATTGTTTTCTCCAGTGGCTGAACCAATTTCCTTTCCGGCCAGCAGTGCTGGAGGGTTCCTTTTCTCTAATCCTTGCCAGCATTTGTTATCTCTTATCTTTTTGATAATAGCCATTCTAACAGGTGTGAAGTGACATCTCATTGTAATTTTGATTTGCATTCCCTGGATAATTAGTGTCGTTGAGCATATTTTCATGTACTTGTTGGGCATTTGTATGGCTTCTTTGTAAAAATGTCTATTCAGGTCTTCTGCTCATTTTAATCAGATTATTATTATTATTATTATTTATTACTATTATTTGCCATTAAGTTGTATGAGTCTGTTACATATTTTGGTATTAATTCCTTATCAGATATATGGTTTGCAAATATTTTCTCCCATTCTGTAGGTTGCCTTTTCATTTTGTTGACTATTCTTGCTGTGGGAATCTTTCAAGTTTGATGTGGTTCCACTTACTGTTGCTGTGCTTTTTGGTGTCCTAACTAAAAAAACTCTTGACAAGACCAGGGTCAAGGGACTTTTCCCTTATGTCTTCTCATAGAAGTCTTATGATTCCAATTCTTTTACATTTAAGCCCTTAATCCATTTTGAGTTAATTTTTGTTCAGTGGTGTAGCATAGGGGTCCGATTTCATTCTTTTGCCTGTGAATATGCAGTTTTCCCAGCACCATTTCCTGAAAAGATTATCCCTTCCTCACTGAGTGTTCTTGGCTCCCTTGTCAAATAGTGGTTGACTGTGTTGGTTTATTTCTATGTTGGTTTATTTCTGCTCTTCATTCTGTTCCACTGGCCTATGTCTGTTTTTATGCCAGTACCATGCTGTTTTGATTACTACACCTTTGTAATTACAGTGTGAAATCTGGAAGTGTGAGGCTTTGTTCTTAAGATTGTTTTGGCTGTTTGGAGTCTTCTGTGGTTCCATATAAACTTTAGGATTTTTTTTCCTGCGTCTGTGAAAAATGCTATTGGAATTTTGATAGGAGTTGCATTGAATCTATGGATGGCTTTGGGTAGATGGACATTTTAATAATATTAACCTGTGGATGAAGAGCTGAATGAATAAATGATTGGAAGACAATTTGGGAGAATGATTTAATGAATTAATTGATGAATAATAGGAAACAGCTTTTCTTGAGGGCTCTCTAAACACCAGACATCTGCTAAGCAACTTATTTACACTTAATTTTCATTTGATTCTTACAACAACCCTATAAGATAGGTGTCATTGTCATTCCCATTTTATATATGAGAAATGGAGGCATACAGAGGTCATATAACTTCCCAAGGTCCCACATCCAGGAAGAGATGTAGCCAGCATACCAATGAATGCTTCAATCTCTGCCTTTAACTGCTATGGTATATTGAGGACCAGAAATATGTCAACTTATTTTACTCCATAGATAATGTTGGTCCCAGCACCTTAAGCCAACTTAGAGATTCATTCATTTATTCTAAAGATATATAATGAGCACCAACTATGTTACAGGCACTGTTCTAGGCACCGGAAATGCATTAATGAAAAGCAGCCTGTGCTCCCCCATACGTAGCTTATGCTTTAGTAGGGAAGACTGACAATAAACAAATGCATGTGTACTCCCATGTAGAAGTAAATGGTGTGAAGGAAAACAAAACATGTAAAGGGTTATACAGTGATAGAGTGGTGGTGGGGAGGGGAGCTCTTTTAGGTAAGGTGGTCAGGGAAGACCTTTCAGAGGAGGTACAAAGATCTGACTCATGAATAGCACGTTATGTAGAGATCTGGGGGAGAGTCTTCCAGACTCTTCAGGAACAGCAAGTGCAAAGATCCTGAGGTAGGCATGAGCACTGCAAGTTGGAAGACTAGGAAGGAACCCAGCATGGTCAAACTATTATGAGCAAAGGGGGAGGGTGATAGTGTCAGCCAGAGAGGGAGACTGACACCAGATTTTTTTATCCTGGACTTTGCAAGACAGAATAAAGGGAATGGATTTATTTTAAGGGAGAAAGTATATCTGAGTTACATTTTAAAACATCTCTCTAGCTGCTGTGGGTTGCTTCATCACTCTTGTCTCCAACCCAGTGAAACGATTTGGTTAGGGCAAAAATGAAAAATGGTTGTTTTTCCTCCTTTGAGTAGTCCCAACTGTCATCCCCTCTTCTCCTCTTCCTTCCCTCCTTGGGAACTCATGCATCATTGGCACTGCCTACTGTTGACACTAGGACATTGGCTAAAAATATCCATGCTTCTCATGCTCTCTTTTCTCCTGGGGACCCTTGCCATGGCTGCTCATCCCAGAGCCCCACCCAACAGAAAAGAAAAATGATAACAGTATCTATGTCCAGTTGCTTTTTGGTGCAGTTTTTTGGGGGGATTGAGTAAGTGAAACCATTCACTGTAACATTTTGGCCATCAGAATTATTGTTGGGTAGAAGTAATTGCTGATGTTTTACTTGCTATCATTATTATTGGTATAACATCTATTATGCAACAGGCTCAAGTGTTAATAACTTACAGATTTTACCTCATTTGATTTTCTCAACATAGAGATGGATTCTACACACCCCCCCATTTGTAGATGAGGAGATTAAGGTTTAAGCATTTTGCCAAAAGAACTAAATAGTATGTGGTTCAGCAAGAGTAAAATGTAGGTCCTTCTGATTACAAAGTCTTATGTTTTTAACTGATGCCATCTGCCTCCCATTGGAATATAATCATGTTGCATTGCTAAGTGAAGAAGCCTGGCTATTAAATCTAAGTGCAGCCTCCAGCCCATCTTTTCCAGTACCAAAAGGGCATGCAGCTAAATATTAAAAGTTGTTATCTCTGGATGGTTAATTATGGGAGATTTTTGCTTGTGCTTATGATTTTTGTAATTGGAGTTAAACAAAAGCAATACAAGGTCTCCATGTGTTTTTTTCCCCTACTCAGCTTGTCTCTTCTTCCCCTATGGTTTCCAGGTTCTCTATGGATATGAAGGTAGCATGGCCTCTTCCCCTTGCCCTCCTCCCCTCGGCCTCCTACTTGCAATTTCAGTGCAGCTCTCTAGATTGCTTCAAATTTTGCTACCACTCCAGATGCTGAGTTAGTTGCAGTGTTTTCACCTTAGCTAGAGGTTTAAATCATTTGCAAAAGATCCACGTCCCTAACATCTCTATCATTTAGGGTGTGGACTTGGTAATGACCTCAGCTCCTGGGATGAGGCCACACAGAACAGTTCATCTGCTCAGTAAGGGGCTGGACCTAGAGTAGAAGGGAATTAATGAGGCTCTGCTGCCAACACTGAGCCTGGAAATCATCCATGTGTCCTTGAACACCATCTTGGGGGATGGAGATGTCTATCTTGTGTTTGGAGGTAATTTCAGTAGGAGATAACTCCCAGGGGCTCTGCTATTCATGTGTGCATATACTCATTCATAAAGGCAATATTTATTTACTTTTAATTTACTTTTATTTTTTTTCTCAATGTTCCAAAATTCATTTGTTTATGCACCACACCCAGTGCTCCATGCCATACATGCCCTCCTTGATACCCCCCAGCAGGCTCACCCAACCCCCCACCCCTCTCCCCTCCAAGGGAGACAAGCCATGAGAGACTGTGGACTCTGAGAAACAAACTGAGGGTCATAAAGTCAATATTTATTGAGCATAGACTCCAGAACTGTGCTACATGCTTGGGAACTCTGATGTCAGGATCAGAGACCATCCTGCCCTGGTGGAGTTCACGAAGTGGAGTCTACAAAGAAGACAAACACTGAACAAATGTTCAGATGTTTAAATGTGGCAGAAGGTGGAAAGACAGGATGCCATGGAGAAATGTAGGAAGGAAGCTCACTGAGCCTGAGAATTCAGGAAAGGCTACCCTAGGAAGTAATGTGCAAGATGACAGGGGACACATGCCCAAGAACTTAACCAGGCACGGAAGGAAGAAGAGGAAAGGGTATTTCAGGATGAGGGGTGCATATAGAAAGAAAAAGTGGGGGGAAGCAGGGCATTACTGTCACCATGAAGAATGTATGATGCACAGATGCAAGACAGAAAGGAGCACAGGATGGTCTGGACGTGGGGGTTGGCCCAAACCAGAGGCTCCAGTAAACCACCCCACAACATCAGTGTGTTATCCTAGGGATGATGAGAAAAAAGCTGCTGAGAAATTTAACCAGAAACAAAGGTGTTATTTTAAGTGATGTCACCAAGCCAAGGCAGTTAGAATGGAGAGTGGAAGTTGCTCCTTGGAGTAGAGAACACTTTCGTGCCAACACCTTTTGTTCAACACCTTTTGTTCAACAGTTTAGACAGTATCTGTGATGTGGCAGGCACAGCCCTGGATGTTGGGGAATGCAGGAGTACAGAGGTGTCTAGCCTCATGGAGCGTGTAGTCTAGTGAAGAGAGAAAGGCAATAAAGGAAAGAACAGATTGGAACATAGTATAATATTGTGTATCACTAAGGGTCATGAAGAAAGGCAAAGGCAAAGGGGGTGTGGAAGCCCAGTGAGGAGGGATGAGGCCATGCTATTCCCAGTGGGTGGTCAGAAAAGTCCTCTGATGCTCATGGAAGTAGACACTGGGGCAGGGAACAGGAGGGAGGGAAGGAGCAGGCTGGACCTCTGAATCACCAAACCTGACAGGGTCTCTCCTCCGTGGACTTCTCAGGTGGCCAGATAGGGTTGGAAGGCAAGTGAGGCTTTCAGACAGTAAGGAAGGTGGACTCCCTCGATCAGTTGAACCGATGACCTTGGCCCTTTGACCTCAGATGTTTTAACCTTCCCTGTCTGGCTGAGCACAAATGAAATCTCCAGCCACACAGTTCACATTCCAGTGCTGAGCTGAACCCCAATAATGATGTCACCTTTGCTTTAATTTCATCTTCCAAACCCTGGGTCACTCTGCTGAATGCCTGTACTTACTGACCTTTTTATGTAAAAAAAGAGATGAGCCTGATCAAAAGCAGGGCTGCCAGAGCACGCTATGGCATTGTGTTGCTGAGATGGAAATCTGGTAATAGAACAGGCATCTATTAGGAAGCAGAGCCCGGCGCTTTGCTCATTAATCAGAGCCTCCTGATAAAGTCAGCTGCAGCCAGAGTGGTGGTATGTTCTTTCTTTTTCCTTTAAGAGATATAAAACAGTATCATTGTCTTTATCGATCTCTACTACTATTATTATCCGAACATGCTTTTTCAAAGTCACTTCCTCTAGCCCCTTCACACACCTTGCCCTGTAGTCTTACATTCAAAGGGGCAGTGGCTAATGGTGGGTAAGACTGAAGGTTCAGTGTCTTATGTTCGAATCATAGCTCTTTGACCTACAAGCTGAGTGACATCAGGCAAGTCCTGTCACCTCCCCGAACCTCAATATCCTAGCCTTAAATTGAGGATAATCAAGCCTACCTGTTTGTATAGTTGAAATGATTAAATGAAATGGTGAACTTGGTGCTTTTGAAAATAGTTTCCAAAATGTAGCTCATAAGAATGACTTAGGGAGTCAGTTAGAATCTAGACTCATCAGCCTTACCAACAGATTCTGATCCAGTAGGCTAGGGATGGTGATTCCCAGGTGCTTTTGTGTAAATGGTTCCTGAGGGTACATTTAGAGAAACACTACTCTTTGGGTTTTGCTGAAAATTTCCTGTTGTTTCCTCAGCCTGTTTCATGCAGTGTTCTGGTGGTCTGAATTCTGCCTGTGCTTTAAGACCCGTGTCAGATGTCTCCTCTCCCATAATATCTTTCCTAATTTCCCCAGGTCTGAGGGCATTTCTCTTTCTTCTGATTGCCCACACAATGTTACCTCCTCTGCATTATGGTACCTAGTGTCTAGATTATAGACTATTAAATGAACTGTTGTCTTCTAGAACCGTGGAAGTAATGTAGAGACACTGCATGTAAATTATATACTATTACTTTCATGGTAATGAAGGGAACATGTTATGTCATAATAGAGATAGGTATTATGCCTAATAGATGTCTTCATTCATTTGCTCAACTATATTTTGATCATCTACTCTGTTCCAGGCACTGTGCTGGCTAATGGAGATAGAGCAGTAAGAAAGACTAACAGGACCTCTAGGCTCTTTTTGCCTCTTCTTCCCAAGACAAGACTACCTGCTCCTGCACCCCAGCAATCCAGTCGCCATTGAGAAGAATGGCATCAGGGCTTTCTAAAGCACACAGGCTAAAGCAAAGGACACCCTCCCCTCATGTCTGCAAGATCCAACTTGCACCTGTGGCTGATGATCAAACACTTTCTCCGTGAAATTGAGCTAAGTCTGTGGATTTTCCTTCTTTAGTAGCCAAGTCATTACCCACTTCCCCTGGGTTTGTGCATTTGTCACATTTGCAGCAGCTGGACTAACCTCTTTGGGGTTTTGCCATGTATTCATCTCTTCTAGCTAATTTCCTTTAGATTTGATTGCTTTTTGAAAATTCAGTTTCCAAACGAGGAAGCATTATGGATTCCTCAATGATTTGCAATATACACACTTCCATTAATCCATCCATTCATTCATCCAACAAGAATTTATTTCATACCTACTCATGCACTAGGAGGTGTACTGGCTTAAGCCTCACCAGTATAGGTGCACAATAAATGTTGCTGGAGTTGGTTTTGTACTGGCATATACTTTCTGTTTGTGGTTCTGGGACTTTGCTCTGTCCTTACTGGGTAGTGGGTGTCTGAGTGTCGTTAATCTAGTCATTTCTGTCATCCAAGTCAACGCCAATGGTGCATGGACCGCCTTAGATGCAGAGCCATCAAGCACATTAGAGCTCTATTATCTTACGTGCTCAAGGACGTGTTGTGCAAGACCAAAACACTGATGTGCCAAAACAGGAAGAAAGGAATGCAGATTTTTACATTTGCAATAAAACTCCCATCAATCACACCACCAAGGCTTGTAGCAACTGAACTAATATCTGAGCTGTAAGATTGCACTTTCTCTGACTTTCCTGTCAATAGGAAATGTGTGTGCATAGCAAATTACCAGCTGATAAAAATACTAAACGACAAGGGGGAAGGAACATAAACAAGGACACAGAAACATCCTGTCAGCCTGCCCAAAGGATGCTAATTATGTTTAAGTCAGTATTGGGTACCAGATATATATTAGGTCCATATCCTTTCTTCATCTTGTTTGGACTAGTTCCCAGGCAATCAACTCTCTCCAAGAATGCATCGGGTGAAGTATCATTGGATCAATGATGATCAGTGATTGATCCTTGATCAATGATGTATCAATGATGATGCCATCCTCAATGTGATCATTATCATCATAGCAAACACTCCTATAGGTCCACCATGTACCTTAAAGACTATATATGTATATATTTTTTCTCTTTAATTCCTTATGACCACTCTGTAGAGGAGGTACTATTATTATCCCCATGTTATAGATGAAGAACTGAAACACCGGGGATAAGTAACTTTCCCAAGTAAGTTATAGGACAGAGATTTGAGGCCCATTCTGTTCTTGGATACCTAAGGCAGGTGAACTGCCAGTTGGGTCATACTCACTAGAAAATACACAAGCTGATAGATTCAAGGGCCATTTGCTTCTATCAGTTGAATTGGTGAGACCAAAGCTGGTAGTTGATTGATATAGGGAAGCTCGTCTGAGCCAAACCGGTGGTCAGATCCTCTCTTGTTACTTAGCTGTCTGGAAGCTGAAGGAATACTGAACTGACCCATGAGTGTGGGCCTGACTCATAGGTTAACATCCCCATAAGTTCTGAGGACCAGCAAACACCGAGGTGAATAAGACATGGCTCACGCCCTTAAGAAGCTCATAGTCTGGTGGTGAGGAGAGAGAATAGAAACAGACTGTGGGAGGGGGGTCTGCCTCTACTCTCCACAAGGTCTGTGGGGATAGAGGAGGAACCCCAAACCTATTCTTAGCAGGATTAGAAAAAAATTCTCTTCTAAGGGTAATCTTCCTCACCTGGTTGTATGCTTGTCTTCTTGCCAGTTGAACATTCATCAATTGCTTCTTTTTAAAAAGCTGTCAAGGAAACTTCAGAATTCCAAGAAATAGAAATCAATCAGTATAGCTTCCCCCTGCTCGAGAAACCCCTTACTGTCTACTCAAGGCACCATAAAGAAATAATTGGATGTTACCCCATTGGTTTTTCAGCTGTCTGCTCATGAGACTCTTCCTTAAATGATTCAAGGATCTAACTGAAATGAAAGCACCTCCATCTCCCCTCTCCTGCCTCATTCTTAGGGAAAGAAGACGGAACAGGATTTGTGCTTGACCACTGCCTGGTTACTACTACCTCACTGTTCCTTCCTTAGGAGGAGTGACCTGCCCCCCACTTTGTAGCCAGGGTGATTGACAGTGATGACAGTGATGACATCCAATTACAATTTTTTATTTACATTTGGGCACTGAGGGGGCAAGCTTCCTATATATGGTGATAGGAATAACTAGTAAGCATGCAGAATTTTTTATGACCTAAAGCAAGATGAATTTAAAAGTCATGGTTTTGTTTCTTACCTTGTTGTAACTCATAGAAATTATCTCATGGGCATGGAATGGCCCAAGCCTTATGGTACTATGATCCCCAAGTGACAATTTATCTAGTTCTGTATCTTCAAAGGAAGGAAGTATTGACACATATAGAAAATGCCCAGGAATTCTCCACGTGCTGAAACAAGACCATCCAAGGGTCCCCAGGCACAAGTTCCAGAAGAGGACATCTCAGCTGAGACATGAAGGGTGGGGAGGAGTTATCTAGGAAGGAGGAGTAGAAAGGATGAGTTATCTAAGAAGATAGAAGGAACAAGAAGGTCCTAGATGCGCCTGGGTGGCTCAGTGGGTTAAGCCTCTGCCTTCCGCTTGAGTTATGTTCTTGGGGTCCTGGGATCGAGCCCTGCATCAGGCTCTCTGCTCGGTGGGGAGTCTGCTTCCCCCTCTCCCTCTGCCTGCCTCTCTGCCTACTTGTGATCTCTCTCTGTCAAATAAATAAAATCTTTAGGAAAGAAAAGGTCCTAGATAGAGACAATGTATCTGTACAAACCCCAAGAAGAATTAATCCAACCTTCCTCATGGTGGAAAAATGGCTGGAAGGTAAGGTGTAAGAAGGGGAGTGTTAGAAAATGGGGTTGGTTAGGGTAAGCAGGGGCCAGAAAATGGAGAAATGGCCTTATAATAATAATTCTGACAAAGGGTCTTATAATATTTCTGACAATGTTAAGAGTTGGGGAGTTGAAGATGGATTTGAGGAGAAAAGATTTCTGTTTAGGGAAGTGCTTCAAGCATTTCTCCTTATGTGTTCAAATTCCCATTTTGTGATGAGTTTGTGACTGATACCTTCCTGTCAAAAATAGTCCTATCTCCAACACTCTCATTACAGCCCAGCATTTCCATGGGGATACTAACAAATGCAGTTTTATCTACAACTTCAAGCCTTCTACATCACTGATGCCCTTTCCCTCTTTCCTGTCCTCAGCGTCATGTCATCAGCAGCCCGTTCTACTTGAATTTCCTTTGGTCCGAGAACTTCCCATACACTCCTCCCTCCTTTATTCTGGCATGGGATCCCAGTCCTGTTTGTCCACTGGGAGAGGACTTTCCCCAAAAGTCCTTTCAGTTGGAACAGGTGTCAACGGGGTGTATTAAGAGCATATATGCTATTAATAACACATGTGGCTCCTACCTTCAAACCACTATTTATACTATCATGTGCTGGAGCCCATGTGGATAACTTCCTTCCCTAGTCTAGACCCACATACAGAGCTTTTCCTCTGGATCTTACTTTGGTTCTTCCTTATATTTTAAGGGGATGGGGGAAATGTCTCTCCCCAAGAGGGAGAAAGTAACATCTTCTCTCCAATTTCACGAAAAGAATAAAGAGTGGGTGGAAGGGCAACTTGCCAACCTTGGCCTGGCTAATCCAGATCAATCCTCCTGCTCTTTGGTGATGGAGTGAGGGAAGGGAAACCTCTATGAGTATGGTGAACATGACTAAAATAAACTTCTGCTGTTGATTCTTTTATTACCCAAAATTTCTTATCAAGCAACCATATTACAATCACCATGAGAAGAAACCAGCTCAGTAAATTGTGCCTTGACTGGGATAATGGAAGCCCCATGGATCATGCTCGGGTGGCTTGGGTAGGACAAGGGCTTATCTCTTTACTGGTCCTTGAGTGACTAAACACTTTCACCTCTTTAAGAAAGAATTGCTGTTGTCTGAGCCCTTGGGAGGCTTTTCATGTTAACCAAGATTCTTATGATATTCTCCAGAGCCAAACAATGCCCCTTTCAATTCTAGGGCATGATTAGTTGAAGCTACTTCTGGAACAATCAGGGGAGACACATGTTATGAAGATGGTCATGGTATGTCACAACACATGGACTTCATATCAGTTTTACTGCCCAACAAACCACCTCAAAGATCAGTGACTTCAAGTGATAAATATTTTTGCTAGTCTGGGCAGTTCTGCTGATCTAGGACAAGATGGGCTGATCTTTATTCATCAGTCTGTGTTCATGGTGATTGGCTGAGGCTTGCTAGTCTAGGGTGGCCTCCTTCACATATCTAGAAGTTAGCTGGTTATTGGATGGAGTAATTTATGGGTGGTGCCTGGGGCGTGTATCTTTCATCATCCAGTAGAGTACCCTAAGCTTGTTAGGAGGGAGAAAGTGAAGTATACAAGATCTCTTGGGCCCTAACCTTGGAACCAGCACACACTCGCTTCTGCTGCGTTCAGTCAGCCAAAGCAAGTCATGAGACCATCCCATATAAGGATTGGGAAGAATCTCTGCCTCTCAGTGACAGGAGTGGCAAAGTCCTATTGCAAGCAGCATGGATATAGGGAGGGCTGAAGAATTGTGATGATTTTGCAATTGATGTACCACACACCTTAAGGAAGCAAAAGGTTTCTGAGAGATGTAAAAGCTGTGAAGTGAGTTTTATAACCTGTGTAACTGACCTCATGGATTTTTGACAGATCTATCACATTCTGAAAATTACAAGGGATTTTTTTTTTTTCACCTCTGGGAAGGTAGAGTAGGAGAATAGAGCCCATCTTCCCTCGATACTTCCACTTTCCCAGTGCCGTGATAATGGCAGTCCCTGCCCCAGACATTTAATCCTTGTTAGCTATACCTCTGTGTGTGTGTGTGTTTAATTTTCCTTGGAAATTCATTTGTGAGCCTTCACTGAAGCCTAGGATGAAGGCAGTTTCTCCAGTTGGGATTTTCACTGGCTTCTGGCATGTGCCCGGGGGCACTTACAACACAAGTAGCTCTACCTGTGTTTGACAAGTCAATGGGATGAAGTCAACCAGATGGAAGGAAGATGTGGGGATGTGTTTGAGGCAGCAGAGAAACAAACCCAGTCTCTTGCTCTGCTTCCTGATGCTGCCAGCTGCTCATGCCCCTTCCAGATAGATGAATCAGAGCCTTTCCAGAGAGCTCAGCTCAGGCCTGCCCTTGCCATGCAGGTATTTAATATGGGAAAATTTTAATCACGTTTGTTTTCCCGTGTTTCACCCTAACAACAAATCATTTTTAATGGGAGACTAGGGGGCAGAAAAAAAGATGTAGCAAATCTTGGCTGACAGTTTTATCACCCGTCTCAGATCTCCGGTCCCAGGGCTGAATTTGCCACCAACTGCAAATCATCCTGAGTGAGAGAGATGCACAGGAATTGGGGAGAGGATCAGATCTAAGGTTCTCCTGGAGGGCCAGTAGTACTCCCTGCCTCCCATTTGTCCACCACCTCCAGTAAGAATTTGGAGCTGTCTACTGTGTTCCAGGTGTTTATACATTTTAATCATCTCCATAACCCTGTAAGGTAAGGAATTGCTCTTCCATTTTGGCATATATAGAAATTGACTCTGAGGTCCCCAGTGATTGTCAGAGTTCACCTAGCTAAGTAAGTCATGGAGCAGGGGACTGACTTACTTAAGAGCACCTGT
The DNA here is from genome assembly GCA_003697995.1 of Taxidea taxus jeffersonii. Classification (NCBI taxonomy): domain Eukaryota; kingdom Metazoa; phylum Chordata; class Mammalia; order Carnivora; family Mustelidae; genus Taxidea; species Taxidea taxus. The sequence continues at coordinate 67,063 of ML111993.1, read as the reverse complement.
TGTCCCCTGTGGCACCACACTACCTTTCTTTACAAATAACAAGACATTTCAGATTTCTTGATAGTTATAATTTCTAAGCTTTGAAAGACCCAAAATTGATTTCCCTTGAACAAGTCTATTTTTCTGAAGTATGCTTACATATATGGTGAAACTCCCCTCAGCATGGATAAGTATGGCATTCAAGGTCCCATGTGTGGATCCTGGCAAGGTCAAACATTGAACTCAGGCCCCCTGATTACATGTCCATGTTGTATGTTTCCTCCATTGTAACATACACACTGTGGTTCAAATTGTCTCCCTTATGTAAGGCAGAGTACTGAACCTTTGCTCAGACCAAGACTATCTCCTAAAGTACATTGATCTTGTGGTTAGAAAGACCATTGCCCCTGGACAAGTCTATTTCTCTAAAGTATGCTTACATATATGGTGAGACCATTGGTTTTAGGACTCCAAAGGGGTCGTCATAAGATGGAATCGTGGTGGTGAATCATATAACTATTTTTTATTTATACTTACCTTTTTAATTACACTAATACTATTTGATTACATCTGTAGTATTTTAAAGCAGTTCCAAGATATGAAATTATTTCATTCAAAAGTAGTACTTTATTATCTCCAACAAATGAAGACTTTTGAAACACTCAAATCACATGGCTTATTGTATGTTTATTCATCTGTGAAATGGCATGAAAACCTCTGAAAGTTCACTAAAGGGCAACAAATGAGACATCACAGCCAATGACATAAGTGACAAGCCAGGAAATACTACTGTGAAAATCAAGGGATAGGAGAGTTTCAAGCAAAAGACAGTAGTCAGCAGCATCAGGTATTACTGAGGGGTCAAATAGAACAATGTCTGAACAGTGACCACTGAACTTGGCATTGGGAGGTCTCCAGGGCTCGCTAGAGTCGTCTCGGTGGAACTGCAGAAATGGAAGCCAGATGGTAAAATAAGGTGTGAGGAACAGACTATATTTTCTAGAAGCTTGACTGAACAGTAGAAGCCAAGGGGTTGCTTCTACTCTTGAGAGAAGCTAGGATTGGATGGAGGTGCTCTTTAGGATGGGGAATTTTTTTTTAAAGATTTTATTTATTTATTTGACACACAGATCACAAGTAGGCAGAGAGGCAGGCAGAGAGAGGGGGTGGGGAAGCAGGCTCCCCGCTGAGCAGAGAACCCGATGTGGGACTCGATCCCAGCTCCCTGAGATCATGATCTGAGCCGAAGGCAGAGGCTTAACCCTCTGAGCCACCCAGGCATCCCAGGATGGGGAATTTCTTATAAGCAAGGATCTAGTTAGGAGGGTGAGCTTGAAAATATACAAGAGCAAAGAAGCAATTGATTAACAAGGTCTTACTAAAATAGCAGGAGTTGGGGGTCGACAGCATGAGGGGAAGTGTTGGCTTTAGAAAGAAGGGAGAGCCCATCAGTCATGCAACACAAATTTTTTTAGCTCTTTTTGTGTGCCAGACATTGTACAGGGTCCTGAGAGATGTAATGGGAAACAAGACCTGGTCCTCTCTTTGAGATTTTTCCAGTCTACTGATTGCCAAGATCCAAGCAGGCAGTTATGGGTGTTGTGATATATGGTCTCCAAGCCAGTTGTTTAGAGAAGCTCAGAGAAGGATTCTCAAAGGAGAAACACTGAACAAAAACGTGGAAGCTGAGTACAAGCTAGCTGGATGAAGGGAATAGGGATACAGTGTTCTTGAAAGAAGGAACAATGTGTGCAAAGGTCTGGAGGTCAAAGAAAACATGGTCTTTTACCCACTGCAGGAGCAGACATAGGGAATGATGGGGTAAAGATGCAGGTAAGTTTGGAAGTGGAAGCCAGAGTTGCGAAAGTGCACATTGAAGGGCTGGCTTTCTTGGTGTCTGGGAATGCTAATGGAGGTAATGGAGACATTGAGCAAGGGCTGTGAGACTGGAGAGGAGATAAGCTGATTTATTATGTGTGTGAAGGGTAGAAGGTATGTCTGCTTTGCATCTCCACTGACCTTACTGAGTCCAGGTTATCTTCCTCTTTCCCCTGGACCACAGACACAGTCCCCTTCTTGGTCTCTGCCCGTCCACTCTTGTTTTTCCATTCCCTTCTTTGTACATCAGCTTTCTAAATGGATCACATAACTGCCCTGCTTAATCCCACTGGTAGCTTCCCATTGCATATAGAAAAACTCTAGGTCCTTTGCCACATCCTACAAAGTGCTGTGTGACTTCGCTAAACAAATCTCTAGGCTCGTCGTGAGTCTCCTCCTTTCTCTGCTCCAGCTGCTCTATCTTCTTTCAACCCTTCCTTGGATCTGCCATGCTTCCCCTTCCTCCCAGCCTTTGCATATATGGCCTCCTGTGGCTGGATCATTAGTCCGTCTGTCCTGTCTCCCAACCCTTCTTTCTACCCCCAGCCTAGTGAACCCCACATGACTCACTCTTCAGACCTTAGCTCAATCGTCACCACCTCCAGGAAGCTCTCCCTGACCTCACAGAATAGGTCGCATCGCCCTCTCTACAGCACTCAGAATATTACAAGCTTCTTTAATGTAGGCACTTAGTATGGGAGCAATTTTACTTTTAACTGCCTAATTTTTTGACTGACGTTCTGCTCAGCCATTACTATAAGCTCCATGAAAGCAGAAATGGTGCCTATTTTTCCCCTCACCATTATGACCCCAGGGTCCAGTACAGGGTCTGACACACCATAGGCACTCAATGAATACTTCATGAATGAATGAATGAATGAATGGATGAATACGTGGGTATTGGTACTCCTTAAAAAAAAAAAAAAGTTGCACCTGAGCAAATCCTTATAGAGCTGTTGACTCAATCCGGTTTCATCTGAGCATGAGCAACCTTTTTTCTCCCATCGTGTCCATATGATTATTTTCAGCTTTTTTACAACCACACCAACTCCCTGCACGCTCACGCATGTATATCGGTGTGCGCAACCCCAGTAAACACAGCATTTAGACAGGAGACAGCAAACACGCTGTCATCAAATCCATGCCTGTGACCAGGAGGTGAAGCAACCCTCATTGCTTTAGCACACATGTTTATTGATGATGCAGATTAAACTTTAATCATATTGCACAGTTTCAATTTCCAATTGAAATTGGAAGTCTGAGCCACGTATGGGTTTTTATTACTTTCCACTTACGCCGCTGATGGAAGCGATCGGAGGGGAGCCATCTTCTCGGGCCTCAGGTGGGGCGTCTGGGCCATAAATCAAATTAATGCTGCAATGTAGCAGAGGTGGTAATGCACAGTAGGAGATGAGAAGGGTTAGGAGCAATTTAGCAGGTGTGGGGTTCATCACGGGGGCTGGATGGTACCTGGTATGAGGGGGCTGCAGGCTGGAGAGAGGGGCTTCTACCGCCAACTTATCTTTCTGGCTGTGCCAGAGGAAGGCGTGTTTATAAGCAATGGAAAATGCTGTTCAACTATGCTATTAAAAACAGCTACTGTAGCAAAAGCTCCTCCTGAGGAAGAATACGGCTTTGCACGTGAGTGTTTTACCATGCAAATCCCTAAGGGCAGCAGACACTGCTGAAAGGGATGACAATCAGCGTTTGTCACCTGTTGCCAGAAAACGTGGGTATCAGGAACCTCGCAAAAGCGGAACGTGAATTCCCGTGCTTTGTGGTTGAGGTTTTGTGCTCTGCTGGAAAGACTATCCATCGATTTGGGGTAGATGGCAGTGACTGGGAAGTTGTCTTAGGTATCAGGCTGGTAGTGGGCCAAGAAGTAGAAGTTAAACAAGCCTTCAAGGCCCAGTGCAAGAATAATGACAGCGATAAGTAGTATTTATTGAGCAATGACTGTGTGCTGCCCTCTGTGATGAGCACGACCTAGTTTGCATATCAGTTGTGTGAAGTAGGTACCATTAATTAGGAACATGTGTAAAGGACTCATTCAACACATGGCATATCATAAGTACCCAAAATATATTAGCTATTTGTATTATTCCTTTGTACACTTGGGGAAATGAAGATCCAAAGACGTGAAATGACCTGGCCAGGGTCACAGAGCTAGGAAGTGGCACAGCTGTGATTTGACATCAAGATGTCTGACTTCAGTGCCTGGATTATTAACCACTATGTACAGCTGCCCCTCACCTATAAACCCCGCTCTGAAGAAAGGATCTGTGAAAAAAACCCGTGTGTGTGTGTGTGTGTGTGTGTGTGTGTGTGTATTGCAGTTGAAAAAACCCGTGTGTGTGTGTGTGTATTGCAGTTGAGTCCACAACTGGAATTTAGTGTATGTGAATCAATTAAGGAATTTCAGAGCACATGAGAAACCGGAGGGCTGGGTGTATAGTTGGTTGGCCCGATCAGTGATTTGATAACTATTTATAAGACAAGTGGTAGCTTTTGAGAAGCAAGAATGAAAAGATGTAGCCCTGTCCTCTGGAGTCTTAGTCTCCTGGGAAGTTTACTGTTTCAGATAGGTTTTGCCTGGTACCAAAGTTTGCTCCACTGAAAACCCTTGGTTTTCTCAGATTCCTTTCCCAGTATGGGAACGTACATGAGGAAGGCATCCTGGCTTCCTGACATGCGCCCTTCACCCCGTGTGGCTTCATTATTGCTCAGCTGTATGAAAAACACTGCAGGGGAGGCTGCCTGAGTTACATCTCGTACATCTTTAAAGACCCTGGCTCTCTTCCTTCACCTAAGATAAATGCTTAACAACTCAGAACTGGAAAATCCCCCATGCCACTAGCAGGTAGAGGAGGGAAAATCTGAGCTAAACCATCCAAAATCCCAGCAGGATAAAGAAAGATAATAGCTCCACTGGCTTGCATTATTGCAATCATAGTTCCTATTGTGTGCTGGGTATTTCACTGGATACATCACATACAGTACCACAACAACCCTTCAAAGGAGGTGGTGTAATCCCCTTTTAAAGGGGGGGGAAAACAGGCCCTGAGAGGTAATGACATCAACACATAGTCACACAGCTAGAAATCTCTAGACACAGGTACACATGTCTGATTCCAAACTGTGTGCTGTTCTAACAATGCAACATTGCCTTCCCTTGTTATTACTAATTTTAATTTCTTTTACCTTTTGGAATAAGTAATATCTGCAAATGTTACAAAATCCAAAGGTGCAATGGTATACAGAGCAAAACTGCTTTCCACCTCTGTCTCCTGGTCCCAAAGTTTGACAGTGAACATCCCCCAGAGAAGAAGAGATGAGAGGTCCGTGGACCTTGCCCTCAAGGAGTTTCCAGGCCAGCAGAGTAGTAGAAAGGCACCTGAGAGGCAAACTTACGGGACAAAGCAGAACAGTGTGACAGTTCCTTCCAAGATGGAAACAAATGCTTTGGGAGAACAGCAGGAGTATTTCCAGATGCTGGAAGGGAAAATACTGGCAGCCTGCATGGATGAGGCGGTATTTGACCTATCATTTGAAGTGCAACGTGCATAAGAGACTAGAGAGGAAGATTTGAGAATGTCCTCAGGTATATGGGTTTTCTGCTGCTGGGTCTTTCCAAAGGCCGTTCTCAGTTCCTGGAACATGATTCCTGCCCCCCTTACCCAAGCAATTCTTCTTTATTCTTTCAGTCACAACCTTAAGGAAACTTTTCTTGGAAAGCCATGCTTAGGTTAGACACCCCTCTTACATGAACGTCTGTCCTCCTCCAGAGTGGTTGTCCCATGCTGGCAGGGACTGTGTCTGTCTTAGGCGATGCTGCATTACATAATGCAAAGCACACAGGTGAAAATGAGTGAATATAGTCTGGATTCAGTCCTTATTCGGCCCTCATTACCTGAATGACATTGGGCAGGTGACTTAAACTCTCAGTGTTATATTTATCCCTTATAATAATAGCCAACACTTCTCTATGCCATGCTCCAATCTAAGAGCTTTTGCGTATAATAACTCATCAGATATAACCAAGGTAGCACTAGTATTCCCATTTTACATTTGAGGATACTGAGACCCAGTCTGGAAGGCCAATTTCTAAGGTAGTCTTCAGTGATCCCTATCTCCTGGAATTCATACCTTTGTTCTATACAGAACCTCAACCACAAAGCACGGGAATTCATACCTTTGTTCTAGTCCCCCCCGCCGCTGAGAGTGGACTAGATTAATGACTTGCTTCTAACTAGTAGGATATGGCAAAGATGTTGGGATGTCATTTCCCTGGTTAGGTTACAAAAAGTTGAGACTTCCATTTTGTTAGAAGACTGCTTCTTACCTTCTCAACTTGCAGGCTTTGGTAAAGCAGACTGCCGTATTAAAACTGAGACCAACAGTCCAACAAGCACTCAAGGAATTGAATCCTACCAGGCTTGAACGAACTCAGAAACAGATACTACCCCACTCATAACTGATGGCCAAAGCCCTGGCTGACACCTTGATTATAGCCTAGTGAGAGACCCTGAATAGGAGGACTCAGCTAGGCCAAGCCACTAAGATGTGGGACTATTTGTTATACAGCAGTAGATGACTAGTGGATGTATTAGTCATCTACTTTGGTACAAGGCAAGTTAAAGTCACTTGCCGAAGATGACACAGCTAGTAAGAAGAGGACTTGAATCTGCACTCAGGGAATCAGGCTCTGGAGTTCATACTCTTAAGCATTGTAATCTCCTATCTTACTGTAATATGGGGATATTCTTGTACGTACTTCAGAAGTGTCCTCCAGATTAAATGCCACCATTGAATGTAAAACTCTTAGCTGAGCACATGGCACATAGTAAAGGCTTAATAAATGTCAGTATAGTTATCTTTATTGTTATTTGCTGCCTTCCAGATACAACCAAGAAAAAGGGTCTGTCCCCTAAACATGAAGCCTGAAAAGATGCTCATAGTAGCCTTAAAGAGAGTAGCTCTTTGCCTTCATTAAGAACTATCCCAAGGAAGGTGTTTAATAAAACTCTCATGAGCCACCTCTTCTGGGGGGCTTGAAATGGCCACCCCCAGGTGATCCAAGACTGTAGGCACACGCACCTCGCTAGCCTCTCCCCCTCCTTTATAGCGTCTCCACGGGAGTCCCCAGAGCGAGGAGGGAAGGGATTGTCTGAAACGAAGCCATTGTTACAACACTTCCAGGAAACCATTTTCCTCAAGAGTCAGGGCACCGTGAGCAGAACTTGTCTGAGCTTTAAAAGGCAGCTTCCCTTTGCATTTTTTTCAGGGAGCCACAGGGCAGAGGATGTTTCTGGAGGCTGTGTCCTGAGCAGGCAGCTGCCATCATTCTGTGCCCTTCAGCCCTTCCTACAGTTCAGAATCAGGATGTTGCTTATATAGAAGGTAAGGGTGCTACATGCTATTAATCCATGACTTGGGGACCCAGCTGAAGTGGCGAGGACATGTGTCCTACTCAGAAGTCTGTCTTTTATCCCCCTAATCGTTGTGGACTCTATTGATAGAAAAGTCATAACATTCATCCAAACAGAACTGGAACTCATTCTTCTGAAGAGCAGGAAAATGTGAAATAAATTCTGGCTTTTTTCTTTATCTACCCCATGAGCAATTTGCATAAAGCTACATTGTCTGTGTTTACACAACAGCCTTCCTGAGCTTTCCTCAGTTAATTTTAGTGTATCTGTCATCTCTGATTCTGTATTTTTGCCTCTCCTGATACAGACTGAGTTTTCTTCTCAGTATGTATACATACTCTAAATAATTTAAGATTCTTGGTATGTGACTACTGGCCTTTAGGAAAACACAGATACGTTTACTGTAGCATGTGGATCCAAGAGATTCAGAATATTTGAAGATACCGATGACTGGTCTGTGAGTAGCGTAACTTGAAATGTCGGAACTTATATCCAAAAAAAAAATCAATGCCTGAATTCTTCCCTTATTTGTTATTGCTTCTACTTTTTCATTATAGAGTGTAGGTTGTTATGGTGATGGGCAGCTGGGATGTTGAGAGGCTCTTGGAGAAAATATATTATCTATGTGAAATGATCCATTTCTAAGTTGGGTTAGGGATGGCAAATTGTCTCCTCCTGTGGTCCAATCAGTCAAGCATCCTAAGGTTAATAAAATATCTAAATGTTACTTGATTCACATAACTATCTTCCTTAAAGCTCTCAGGACTCTTAACAGGTCATAGCTGGGGTTGGGTGGGAGGGCGGGACCTTCAAACACATAGGAATTTTAATAGGAGTTGGCAGACTATGGCCCACAGGTCAAACCCAGTCAACCACTTTTTTTTGTAAATAAAGTTTTATTGTAACACAGTCATGCCTATTTGTGAGCATAGTGTCTAGGGTTGCTCTTATACTATAACAGCAGAGTTGAGTAGTCAAGATAAAGGCTGAAAATGGCCAGCAAAGCCCAAAATATTTACTGTCTGGCTCTTGAAGGAAAAGTTTGCCAACTGCTGTGGGGTCATAGCTATGAGAGAAACAGGATCGTGTTGTAGTAGAAGTCTAGAGAAATGATTTCAGGAGACCTAAGCTAATATCTCATCCCTTTGACTAACTAGCTGAGTGAACTTGAATACACCTGCACTCTATCTTGGTCTGTCTTCCATTTGTAAAACGCAGATATCTCTGTCCACAGCTGGCATCCTCCTCTAGGAAAGAGCCATCATTCTTTGGCCTTTCTTTCCTTCCTCCATTTACTCCCAGAAGAGCACCAGTGATCTATGCAGCGGGAGCTGAACAAATGTTTGTTGAATGAATGTGTGTCCCAACATTATTATCTCAGAGAGTTGTCATAAGGTTCAAATGGGAGAATAGTGCACACAGTCTGAGAAATATAACATGCTCCAGGCACAAGATGCTATTTCAGACAGATCCATTTCTGGCCAGAGAGCTAGGGCCAGAGAAAATTGGAATCGGGTCACGTGTCTTTCACCTTGATCTTTGTGTACTGGATTCCCTTTGTTCCAGTTTGGTTTTCTTGGTTGCAGGAAACAGACTCCTTTGAGTTACCTCCAAAAACGGAGGTGTATTGTTAGGATAGCTATGAACTATAATTGAAACCAGAAAGCTGCCAGGGCCTATGGCTACTTTAAGAACTAGTCTCTCTTCTCTCTCATCTTCTCCCTGTTCTCTCTAATCATTTGTTCGGTTTCATTTCTCTCTGTTGGCTAGTTTCCTCACACTCTTCATCTTCTCTGCTCACACAGATGTTTGGATTATTGATGGTTTGTCTTTTATATCTCAAGGTGTATTTTCATCCTTAGGTGCTGTGCTATCTCAGTCTTCCCAACTTTATAATTTTCTACACCTCAGAGCAGTCTGATTGACCAAATGTACCTTTTCATCTCAAGTCATGGGGGTCATAAGTCATTGGCTGTATTTAGGATATATTGTTCTTGGGTCACATAGCGTTCACACAGCCCAATTAGCTGACAGGTGGGAGGAGGTCATTGAAAGGAAGCGATGGAAGCTGTGGGTGCAGACACTGAGTCACATTCCAAATGTGACCCTCTCTTTGCTCCTCCTTCCTTGTATAGACTCTGCCTAATACTCGATTCTATAAAATAGCTTAATTCTACCCATGTGGCCCATGACTGGTGGCACTTAAAGGTGGAAGGCCAATTTCCCAAGCCTCCAGTGTGTTTGCTGACATATGGACCATTGGAAAGCTGTGATATTTTCAGATGTGGTGTTCCCACAGTGTTATGTCCTTGATGTTTTCCTTCTGTGACACCTGTGAGGTTGGGCCATTATGTAGAGATAAGGTGGGGATCCCATGGCTGGACACCTGGACCCCCTAGGAAATGAGACTGAGAAACTGGGATGAGGAGGCTTGTATCCGGAAAGCCTTTTTGAGTCCTATTAGTAGTCCAGAATCCCTCTCTCCCTAGCTGAGGCTAAACTGATTAGGATCTGTTAATTTACTTAGGGTTGAAGCCAAGCACAATAGGCAAAACAAAACAAAACAAACAAACTCCCCCCCCCCACACACACACCAAAAACTTGTCTTAGAAAACATCTCCTATTGGCTTCTTACCACCACTAGGACTTGTTATCTTCATGATTCTACCCTATTATTTCTCCTCCTTTCTTTCACTAAACATTGAATTCATTAGGGTTATTTTCCTTGGAAGAAACTAACTAATAAATGTGATAAATTAGCTGTGGGACTAGATGAGAACCCTCATCTGGGCTTCCTCTTATCCCCACCACTTGCTCCACAGGCCAAAAATGCTAGTTAGAGATCTTGGATTATAAGATGTTAAAACAGACTCGGGCTAATTTAAGCAGAAAACAAATTTATTAGAAGGCTGTTGGATCCCAGAATCAATGTGAAGGCTGGGGAACCCAGTTCAAAAAGGGAAAGGAATGCTCTGGCATCTGATTAGGGTAAGGTAGACCATGTCTGTGAAAATGTGTCACTCTGGAAGAGGTGATGTCATCCGCTTCGTCTCCTTATGGCTCTCCACGCAAGACAAAGTCCTAGCAAAAAGGCAGAAAGTGCTCTGCCACCCTTGAGTCCTATACCCGTGGGTGGGAGGTAAAGTGCCCTGGGTTTTGGTACATTAAGACTATGCACAATAAGTGAGAGGAAGTTCTTCCAAAGGAAATTGAGAAGTTCTTAATCAAGCTACAGTGAATGGATCCTGGGCTTCCAAAAGCCCACAAATTGTCCTTTGCTCCAAAGCAGAGACTATGACAGTAAGGATCTTTAAAAATGGAGGAGAAGACCACCCTCTGGGCAGAAGGCTGCCTCATTCAGATCACATCTTATCAGAATCAGATCGTATTTTGTCAGACACTTCACACACTGTGAGAACAGAGTGGTGTTCTTTGCTCCTAAGTTTCTGTTCACTGAAGCCAGACCAGCATGTAATCAGAGCAGACAGACATCTACAAGCTGTGACTTGATGAGTTCTTGGAAGCCTCCCCTCCCAACACTATCCCTTTAGCTCCCAGCCACTTCTTGATGCCTGGAATCACAGCGTGCTTGAGCAGTCTCTTTGGATTCAGAATCCCAACTCCAGTCCCCCTGTCCCACTGGCAAATGGCTCTAGAAAGGGTAGCATCTTGAATCCTGACCATCTGAGATTGGACACATTTTCCACTCATTTACATTAAATCAATTCAAGACAACATACCCTGAGCCCCTATTTGTCTGCCAGAAATGGTGCTGGATGCTAGCATATCGTGGTAAATAAGGTAGACGCAATCACTAAATTCCTGGACCTTACAGACCAGCGGGGAGGACGGGTACATTAAACTTCATTGATGACAAAGTGATTTTGAGAGCAATAAGGCCCGGGGGAAGAGGAAGAAGCAGATATGGAACAGGGAGGGTGTGGGAAGAAAAGGTGAGTTCTGTGACTTCTTTGGAGTGTGGGTCGGTTCTTCCACAACCCGTCTTCTGCTCTTGGCTTCCCAGGTCATGTGTGTTGCTCTACACCTTCCCCTTCTGTCGGGGCTGAATGCAAGGATCTCAGCAGAGGGTGGACCCGAGACCTGCAGTTAGCACTTCTGGCAGATCTAGGTGTTCGAAGACAAGAACATCCTTGGTCTCTCCTGAGGCTGCCAACCAGCATGGGGTGAAGAGATCCAGGCTGCTTTACCAAGCTGTTTGCTCCATATATTACAATAAAATATTATGTTAGTGTTCTTTGTCTTTCTACCAGGTCATTAATTCTCATTACTTTGTCATCTAAACATTTTTGCATGAATATCAGACAACTGAGTTTTGGGGCGAGTGGCTTCAAAGAATGAATCTGTCAAGGCTATGATATATGAGTTTAAATCTTTTATTGCCTGTAATTTTTCTTTTATTTTAAGGGGTCTATTTCCCCTTTTTATATTCCTCCAAGTATGAGGTTAATGTGGTTACAATAACGAAATTAGCTCATCACTTACTAACTGTTAATTTAATTTTTAATTGTCCATTAAATCAGGCGCTGGGCTGTTTATATTTTAATTTTTAATGTCAGAGAGTTAAATTGCTTTCCAAATGAAGGTTAACAAGGGAAGGCTCTTCCTGACTCTGGAAACAAGCGAAATCACGTGGCATCACAAAAGTGGTGCTCCTGTTTCAAATATGGACAAAGCCTGAAGAATTAAGATAATTGTAAATATTTATTGAGTACTCACTATGTGCTAGACTTTGTGCTAAGTGTTTAGATGCATTGTCTCATTGATTCCATAAGAAAATTCTGTGGTATAGTTCTGTCCTTACTTCCATTTTACATATGACAGAGCTGAGGCTCAGAGAGGGCAAGACATGAACTTAAGGCTCCACAGTTCATAACTGGCGGAGCCTAGGATTGAGCCAAAGTCCCTTTAGCATCAGTCCTGGCACTCTGAACTGAAATGCTACACTGCCTTGTTTGAAGATGTTGCTCCAAGGAAGAATTAGGGAATGACACGAGAGCATGAAGACAGTGTAGTATAGTGAAAAGGGTCAGGCATGGAGGGACACTAACAGATTCCCCAAAATTAAGATTCAAAATTCCTGGACAGGGTGATGTAACAGGTCCTTCCAGACCTTTGCATTCTCAGATACTGTGACCTTTCACCCACAGCTATGTGCTATTAGTAGCTGAGGTTCTCATGGCCAGAGAAGAGCTTGGAGCTGTGGGCATTCCTTCTGCCAAAAACATGGAGAGATCAGGGTAACACCCCTTTTTGGGTCCTTTCTCTGTTCTTTATAGACAAGAAAGAATAAAAGAACATGAGGTGTCATGTCTTAGCTAGTTGGGCAGACAATGTGTGTGTGTGTATGTGTGTACATGTGTATGAGTGTGCACACATATCCTCGTGTGTCTGAGTGTGTACATGTGTGTGAGAGTGTGTGTGCACACACTTGTGTGCTTATATGTGTCCATGTATACCTGTGTGTGTATGCTTGTACTCATGCAATGCATGTGTGCACGTGCATGTGTACATGTGTGTACATGTGTGATTGCCCATGCACTTGTGTGTGCATGTGTGCATGAATGTGCTTATGTGAGCGAGTGCATTTATTCGTGTGCATATACATGTGAGCACACATGTACATGTGTGTATACATGTGTGCATGCATGTGCTTGTGTGAGCATGTGTGCCTACACCTGCATGCTTGTGTGTGTACATGTGTACAAGTGTTCGTGCACATGCTTGTGTGTGCATGTGTATGTGCCTGTGTGTGTGTGTGTGTGTGTGTGTGTATTGCTCAGCAGTAACTAAGGAATCTGGAAAGCCAGGGAGAATATACTGCAGAAGAAAGAGCCAGAGGGGACAAAAGACATGGCACTTGCTGAAATTACTTATTTTTTTTTTAAGATTTTATTTATTTATTTTTTGACAGACAAAGATCACAAGTAGGCAGAGAGGCAGGCAGAGAGAGAGGAGGAAGCAGGCTCCCCGCTGAGCAGAGAGCCCGATGTGGGGCTCGATCCCAGGACCCTGAGATCATGACCTGAGCCGAAGGCAGAGGCTTTAACCCACTGAGCCACCCAGGCGCCCCTGAAATTACTTATTTTGAGAGTATTTCTAAACATCCGTGGCAGGAGTGACGCTTGAGGTTCTCCTCCGCTAGCCCCCAACTGGAGATAAGATGATAGGTAACTGAGAACCAAGTAGCTCCTTCCTTCCTCCCTTTCTCCTCTTTCCCTGCCTCTGATGCTCCCTCCCTCCCTCCCCACCCCGCACCTCCTTCCTTCCCTCTGACAGATACTTTAGGGCACTCTCCGATTCAGACCCTGCGCTAGGTGGTATGGACCCAATGCTACAAAGAGTGGCTCTCTTCCTGCATATTGAGAGGTCATAGTCTAGAAGTTTCCCAGGGATATGAAATATGGGAAAAGTGTCTTGCATTCACCCTCTACCTCGGGAGGTGGAATCTTTCTCCCTCGTTCTGAGTGGAGTCAAACTGGAAAAGAAACTATGCCATTGCCAGACACATTTGATTCATTTCCGTTTGTGCCAGGGTCTGCTTCTTCCATGGCTCCCAGAAGCATCGTCGTGTACAGATAGAGTATGGCTCTGGAGGCAGACTTGGGGTGTCCAAATCTTGCCTTCCCTGTGTCTAGCTTCTGGACCTCGGACAAGTCTCCTAACCCCTTTGTGCCTTAGTTTCCTCATATGTAAAATAGGGGAAATAAGAATTTCTACCGCAGGGAATTGTTGCCAGCATTAAATAAGAATTTTTAATGGGCTTAGGAAAGTGTCTGGCCCATACTAAATGCTAGGTAAAGGTTTGTTTATTATGTAGATGAAACTTCCATTGTATATCCCTGTGTAGTTCCTACTACCAGGCCCAGACTTAGCTAATTTTCTCTTGGCTTTTGTTGGATGTGACCCCAGGGCTCTAATAGTAAGGAAGTGGGACATCCAAGTTCACTTAAACCTTTCTCTCCTCCCTCCCCATGAGCAGATTCCAGGCACTGCCAACCTTTACTTTGTATCAGGAGTGCCCAAGGACATTTGTTTTGTAGAATTCTTGGAAACCTTGCTAGATAGGTTGCCTGGGTGACATGGACAATTTCATTATACGCTTGATACCTATGGCCCTGATTTTACCTCCTGAGAATTAAATGTTTATGCACTGAACTGTGTCCCTAAGGAACAAATTGTGTATGTGTAGAACATACATGTTTAGGAATATTAGCCTGGTAGTGAGCCTGCCTGGGTCTGCAGATGTCCCTCTCTTTCCTAAGAAGAATATCGGGCAAGATTCCAAAAGAATGAAAGGCCTAAGTAAAGCTAACATTCTGATCCTGTGCCCTCAGAGGACTTCCAGACCCATCCATGGGTTTCTGAAAAACAATTGAGTCCTTAAAGGAAATAAGAGGAACAGTCAATGGGGCTTGGTGATACTGGATAAATTCCCATTGTGATTAAATTTCATATTTTACCCTGGGCTGGGATGGTTTCCAGAGACCAGTTTATGAAAACAGCTATATTGAGCCAATGCTGTTTTCCTAAATAACTGTGAAATTTAAAGCCCTTTTCTGACTTGGCAGGGGCTCAGGGAGGAAAGGGCTCTCATCAGTGAAAGGCATACCACCTTGGAGGCTGGGACCACCCAGTTTCCCAGATTACTCTAGGAGATGTGCAGAAGCAGACGTTGTTTTTAACCAGAATGATGTAGTAAAATGACATGATTTGGGGGGTGAGACATCCTAAGATTTAGTCCTGGATCTGCTACTTATTAGGCGAATGCCTTCGGAAAGGTCATAGATCTTTTTATGCTGTAGATCCTTTGTCTGTAAAGTAGGTGTGTTAGTCATGTGTTAGTTATGCTGTGGTAACAAATAGTCCCCCAAATCTTGGTGACTTATAGCAACAGACGTTTATTTCTCATTCATATTTCTGTTGTGATCAGTTCCCAGCTCTGGAACTATGGCTCTTCTCCATGTAGACTCTTCCTTTAGAGCTCCAAAATGAAGACTCATCCACTTCCTATCTTGATTTTGTGCCGAAGGGTTAAAGAGTGAGAGTATAGAGGAATGCGATGTCTTGAGCTTTCAGTCATATGTCCCCTATAGTCCCTTTTGCTCACATTCCATTTGCCGTGGGGGCAGGGATATTTTACTTCTCCCATAGAAAGGCAGAGCAGATTGCATGGTGGTTAGAAGGGTCATATAACCCTCTTACAGGCGGGGCAGCAAATAATTTTGAACCAGAATATAGCCAGCCACAGTGAGATAATACTCTCTTCTTCACAGGGTAGTTAGGAGGCCCAAATGAAATTATACACATGAAAGTTTATTACAAACTATTAAGTTCTGTGTTCATGCTAATTATTACTCTTTAATGCCAAATTCTCTATGGGTCTCATAGAGATTGAGTGGAGACATATTTTGTGCATATCCCTATTTGTCTGGAAATCTGTTTGTCTTCCAGTATACTCCCCATGTACTTTGAGGGCTATCCTGATGATTGCAATATCAATTTCTCTCCATCCCGTGCTCCTTACAGAACCCTAGAATCCAAAGAATTTAGTTATTTTTATGTGCACATGAATGTCCAGCCCAATATTTTGGTAACTCATGATAAAGAATTGTGGCATTGCCTAACTTTGTGTCACTAAGAATGACAGATTCTCCTGAATGGAGCCGGGGTTTGTCAGGTGAGATATGACCCTTCATTGCCCACTACTCATTGACTGACTCTGTTCTTCCTGCTGGAGGAGACATTTACAGAATCACATCAGAGACTGGCAGAAATCTCCATGCACAATTGATTAGGACACTGGAGAGCAGGAATCTTGAGAAGGGGACTGAAAAAAACACAAAAATGCCAGGAAAAATGCTCATTTACACTTACCAGGAGCCTTCACTAATTAATTAATTTACTCAATAAATTATACTGAGTGCCTACTACATGCTAGGCACTTGGTTTTCAAGTAATTTGCTCATTCCATTTGTGTATTCATTTATTTGATGAATATTTATTGGGCACCTACTATGTGCCACACACCATTTTAGGCACTGGGAATGTATCAGTGAACAAAACACTCAAAACTCCTTGTCATTAAAGAGCTTATCTTTTGGGGATGGGAAACTACTCAGGAGACACACAATAAATTAAATAAATAAGCAAGTAACATAGATGGTATAATGATACAAAATTAAGAAAATAAGTAAAGAGGAATAGAGGGTGTTGAAGAAGGGGATATTTTGAACAGGGTATTTGAGAACAGGGTATCTGACTGAGATGGGGACATCAGAGAAAAAGACCCGAAGGAGGATAAGAGAGAGCAAGTCTTGTGTAAGAACAGTCCACACAGAGGTAATAATAAATGTGTGCTCTGTGAGATGGAAGCCTGCCTGGTGTGCTTGAGGGGCTGCACGAAGACCACATGGGGCTGGTGTGGCATGAGCTGGAAGGAGAAGAATGGAAGATGATGGCAGGTAGGAACACGGGCCAAATCAGGTAGGGTCTTGTAGGCCATTGTAGGGATTTTTTTTTCCCTAAGTGAATGAGAAACTCAATTTAAGGTTTTGAGCAGAGGACCAAGAAGAACTGAGTGACAGTTTTTCAGGGTTCACCGTGACTGTGGTCTTGATGATGGACAACCACCTAGAAGGTGGTTAGGACAGAATTAAGGCAGACCTGGTAGAAGGCTAATGCCACAATGCAAGTGAGAAATGGTAGGGGCTCAGACAGAGGTAGTTTGTGGTAATGATAACATGAGGTTGGATTTAGGTCTATTATATTTTAAAGGTAGAGCTGACAATACTTGCATATGAATTGGACAAGAGGTGTGAGAAAAAAGAAGAAGACAGGACCCTTGCTCTCATGGGGTCACAGACACCCAAGCATACGATTATAAAACCGATAGAGGTGTGGTGACACGGTTACACAAGAGTCCTTCTAGGGTGCCTGGCATAGAAGTAATGAGATATCTTAGTTGAATTTGAAAGGATAGGCAGGATTTTCCCAAGAGAAAAAGAGGCTTTAAAAATGATATACTCAGAAGAAGAGAAACCATCCAATGTTGGTGAAGGGCAAATTGTGAGGAATGGTGAGAGATGAGACTGGAGCATTGTTAGAAGCCAAGCTTTGGAGGGTCTTGTGGCTAACCTGAGGACGTGGAGCCCCTTTTTCTCCAGCAATACACCTTGGTTTCTGCAACAAGCGACACTGTTGGGTTTGGGCTCCTCTGTGTAGGGTACTCCCTGTGGTGTGAAGAGTACCTGGGAGGTGGACTCAGAGGCAGGTGTGCAACTTAGATGGGTCTTGCAAGGAGCGGGGATGAGGTGTGATTCAAGGAAGCAGAATTAGGTTGACAGACTCTGACCTCCTGATCAGAGTCTCATGGTCAGAGTCCTGAGGAGCATGACAGTTATGAAGCATTGTTCCAAAGACTCTTCCTACTGGCTGTACCACTTCCTTCTATATGATGTAAGCTTTCTCCCCTTTTCCAGAACCTTCAGGGAGGTTTTGCAGCATTTGGGTAAATGTTGGAGAAAAGTGACCATTTTAGAGGGCAAGGAATCCAATTTAAGCTACAGAAATATGTAGCATAGGGACGCCTTGGATTCCAAGCAGAAATCCAATTTAAGCTATAGAAATATGTAGCATAGGGACACCTGGGTGGCTCAGTTGGTTAAGCAGCTGCCTTCGGCTCAGGTCATGATCCCAGCGTCCTGGGATCGAGTCCCACATCGGGCTCCTTGCTCGGCAGGGAGCCTGCTTCTTCCTCTGCCTCTGCCTGCCTCTCTGTCAGCCTGTGCTCTCTCTCTCTCTCTCTCTCTCTAACTAATAAATAAATAAAATATTAAAAAAAAAAGGAAATATGTAGCATAAGATACTGGGACAACCCCAGATTCATATTTTCCTCTGGTTATCCACAGTAGGAAAAAAAAATCAACAATCTTCAAATATGTCTCTAAAAAGCAAAATAAGTTGATCAGCTGTGTGTGGGTCTCATGACCACCCCTAGGCCAATCACAGTGAACAGGATACTACAGAACCCGATTGGCTCAGCCTGGGTCATATGATAACCCCCGTGGACCTGGAGGAAGTGGTTGAGGAACTTCTCTGGTTAGACCCAAAGCAACAGTGTTCACAGTCCCTGTTTTCTGCTGGGAACACTCTGGAGAGGTGTTGGAGAAGAGGTGGCATGCAAGTCAGGAGTCCAGGGTAGCTCCAGCATTCTTCAACTCCCATCTCTTGCTGGACCATACAGGCTGCTTTGGAATCCCACAGCTATCATTCGCTTCCAGATGAAGCCATGGGCTCTGAAATGGAAGAATTGTCTTAGGCAGTGCTCCGTGTCAGAATAACCTGGCCTTCTCAAACTTGGCCTCTTCCCAAACTCAACACGAACCTCTTCTGTCTCCTCCTCTGTGTAGTCTTTTTGTCATGACCAAGGTAGGATGATGTCGTCTCTCTGTGTTCTGTGGCAGTTTATTCATACCTCTATTATCATATCTAGAATATCGCCCAGCAGCTTCCTGTCTGCCTCAGATCTTTGCTTCCCAGACTGAACTTCGGGAAGACAATGACCGGATCTTATTCATCTTCGTATCCACATTTCCTAAACAGTAAGAGGCACATAATTGATACTCAAAAATAGTAGCTCAAAATGGTGATTTCTTTTTCCTCTGATGAGATGGAGTTTGTGTAAAGTCAGCATTTCTTAAAGAATACTAGCCCGGTGAGGTGAAATGCTAAATATTCAGAGTGATACATAGTCTTTATCTTCCTTGCAACTCTTCTTTGGGGGAAATGCCTTTCCCCTTTTCCATGCTTAGTTTATTTCCACCTGTCAGTTCAGACTACTTCATACCACAGGCCACAGCAATTGAATCAGACATCGGTCCATGACCCCAAAAAAGGCAGACTATGGTAAAATACTTTTTTTCCACTGTAAGCTTGAGACTTCCATGGAGCGGTATCACTGTCAAACGCATAAGCTTAAGAATGAAGCCAAAGAGAGAAGAGATGTTCAAAGAGATAAACAGAAAATACAGAAAAAAGAAGGGAGAGAGGGACTGAAGAAGGGAAAGAAAGAGAGAGGTGAGTGAGAGGGAGAGAGAGAGAGGCTAGGTGGCGTAATTTGAACCCCTGGATCCAGTTATCCTAAAGTATATAGACTCCTAGGAGTTAGATGAACCAATAAATTCTCTTTGCACTTAGACTAAATTCAATTGGGCCTCTACCATTTGCAGCCCAAACTGTCAAGATTAATATGGTATTACATCTGCCTTTTAGAAAGACGCAAATCATTTTGGAGCACAAAAGACTCGGACAAGTCCTGCAGGAAAGAAATGTTTCACTTTGTTTAACCAAGTCTCTCCCAAACTTACTTGATCCTTTTTGCTAAGAACAAATATTAATTTCTGTAGGCCTACTGTTTTCTACACTTTGTGAAATACAGGACTGAAACATTTGCTAATTAGGCTAAGAGAGCACACATTTAATAAGGCAAAATGAATTAATTAGTGTGCACAGGGATTGGATCCATGACTTAGGTCAGCCTAATGGGGAGAGAGGTAATACACTGAGTTAGGGGATTTCTCTGGCCCCAGAAGTCTTTGCAGCCCTTGAGTTAATAATACTAGCAGTGGAATAATAGTACTATTAGCACTACTACCACTAGTAATTAAGACAACTAATGTTGGCCAAGCACTTACTTTGTGCCAGGAATGTGCCAGAAGCTCAGAAAAGTTGAATAACTTATTCACGGTGACAAAGCCAGGAAGTCTGGTTGAACCCAGGACTGGTTGACATTGAGACCCGAGCTCTTTGCCACCAAATGTTCATCCTGGAAAACTTGAAAATAAATCATCTGACTAGATGTTTTGGATATTTCTGAGAACCGCTGGCATATCTGCATTTTCACCAAGGAATCCCATCATAGAACCTTCTCACGTTTCAACAAGCACAATTTCCCCTATGCCCTGGCTGAAGCCACTCATCTGGATTCTCAATATGGGCTGTTATCATTATATTGTCATTTGTCTCAGTGCTCTTCTAATGGGCCTAGTGTTTGCAGTTTCATACAGGTACAGTCCAAAATAGAAATTTTGAAAAAACCCAGCACCATCTGCACACTGCTATTTATTTGGAGGGTGTGATTATGATGTAAACACAGAAACCGATAGAGTTGCATTTCTTGTCTTTGGTGGATGCTGACCATTTTGACCCAACTTGGGACAACTCTGAAGGGCCATTCTAGCTTCAGAGCACCCCATGATATTAGCCACAGCCATCTTGGGGGATGCCTTACTCGATCCTGCCTTGGTTTCCTCCCTTCCCTAGGTGTTGATCCCCAGGTACCCTTAATAAGCCTCTTGCACACTAATGTCTGTGTGGCATATACTTGCATTTTAAATATCAAATTCTCAGATTCAGATCTTCAATCTCCCCTAGAAAGTCTTGCCTGACTGCCTTACCCCATCTTATTACACCCCTGTCTGCCCCCTTGAGTCCTTGTATATAACTCAAAGCATGCATCATATTGTATCAGATTCTTTACCTTTGTGTTTGTCTTTGGCTAGACTATGGGTAGCTTAAGGGCAAGGCTGTGTTCTATTTGTATGTATTTCTCCACTTTTATTCATAGCTCAGGGTCATATGCTCATAGTAGCATAGTAAATGTTTGCTAGATGATCCGGACCTCTTAAACTATATAAATGCTTTAATAGAAGGTTTTTTTTTTTAATGACTGAAACCAGCTTGAGGAGATAAAAAGATATTAATTCACAGAAATAAAAATTTTAGGTGAAAATAACTTGAAAAATGGCCGGATCAGGAGAGAGAGAGAGTTTTTCCATCTCTCAGCCCCGCTTTGCCCTCTGGTGTCTTCTTTCTCGGGCGGGCTCTCCAGAGTGGCCGCTGTTAAGTGAACACCCCACCAGCTAAGTAAACCTAAGAGAAAGTAAATGAATTTCCCTAAATGGTCCACTGAAAACCCAGAACTGAGTCTCACTGGGCCGGCCTGGCTCACGTGCCCATGTCTGAACCAATCATTATGGCCAGAAGACTGGCAACACTTGGGTCCTGTGCTCATCCTTTGAAGGCAAAGGCTATCAGTCCCGCCAGAATCAGACAGCCTGAGGATTGGAGAGGGGTGGGTTACCAAGGGAAATTATTGGTGTTCTTACCAGAAGAAGGGAAGTGGATCAGGTCAGGCCAAGCAAATATGTCCATGGTGCGTGTTAGGGTTCTATATTGGGGATGTTAGCAAAGTAAAGCGGAATTCAATCCACTGAGGAAAAATGCTGTAGGCAAACAGCAGATCCTAAATGAGAGTGACTCTCTACTTCGTACAGTTAATCAGGAAGTTTCTCCTTCTTCCTTTCGTATCACACTCTATTACGGTTTAGTGTTTGCCTCCCAGTGATCAGATGCACATCTGTACATGAAGCCACGTCTGCCTGTGCCATGAGAAAGTACGCAAGGTATTAAATGAAATTACTTTTAAAATAGAGAAGCATTCCAGAGCTGCACCCATGTCTCCTTGTATCCTGTCTGGCGTACCCCACAGGCTGCACTGGAGTCACACAAAGCCCCCATTACCCCAGGTGGATGCAGGATGAGGGACTCCATCACCACAGGATATTTGTGAGATTGGTCAGGAGGATTTCTGTGATCAGAATTTGGGAACACTAAACTCAACAATTATCAAGGGGTGTCTTTCCCATGAGACTTCTCAGAGCCTTTAATGTGCAGATGATTACTGAGATTTTCCATGAGGGGAAACAGATGGCAGAATTTCCTGACTCTTCCACAGTGAACCCTTTTTTGGGACATGCATGTCACAGGGCTAATGTTACAAAGAAAACATTCCGGATTGCCTCTACAATACCACATTTTCAAAATTCTAATAATGGGATTTGATTATTATATAGAGCTGTCAGAAATGAAATTGATTCATATTTTGATGGGGTAGGCCACTGAACATAGGTATAGCTATTCAACAGCTTCTCTTTTAAAAGGAATTTCGCTGGGTTCCTGCAGACATAAACCTCACCTCAGAAGGTCACGAATCCCTTTTCTCCACCAGATTCCTTATCCAGGAATATGACGTTAAATCCCCTTGCCATCACACTGCAGCCTTGTTAAGTTCCCATCTCCCATCAAACATCCTTTCAATCCCAGGCCACTGGTACATTCTTTGCACTTTCCATGCCTGTTCTTGCCTCCAGGCCTTTGCTCTGGCAGCACCCCCTGCCTGAGGTTCCCTCCTCTGCAGACTATTATATGGCATCTGACTCTCTACAGTCTTCTAGACTCTCCTCCCAACCCTGGGTCCTACTTGTTGGCTCATAGTCGTGTTTGGGAAGTCACACCTGTCAGGAAGAGAGGAAGAGTGTCTAGCTGTGTGTATGTGTTGGGGGGGGGGGGGTCAGTGTTTGGGACTCAATGGTAGAGGAATCTAGTTATAGAAAGGTCATGGAGGAAATGTTCATGGGGTCCTCTTCTATGGTCTAGGGACTCACCAACAGCCTGAAAAAAGCAGTAGGTAAAGGGAGAATGAGCAGGGAGCTGCAGAGAACTCAAGTCTAAGTCTTCTTTTGCCACTTCTTGGGTCTGTGAATTTGGGTGAATCACTTTCCTCTCTGTGCCTCAGTTTCTTCCTCACTAAAGTGATAGGCTTGGGATAGACTGACTTGTTGTTCCCATACCCGCTGATCACTGGAGTCATATGGAATGCTGGTTAAAAACAGTTTTTTGGACTCTAGTTGCTGGAAGAAAGGTTTACAACTTTGGGCGATGCCTGGGAATATGAATTTTAGCAAGCTCATCCCGTTGTAGGAAACACTGGCCTAGATTATTTCTAAGACTTTTTTCCAAAATAAAGGATTGATAAATATTCTGTCCTTGGAGTAGTGGAAGTCTCTATCCACACCCTCCCTACCACTGTAATTCTGATGGAGCTGTCAGTCCCAGGACTCTATCCAAGACTCAAGTCTATCCAATCATAGGCCCACAGCCCCTCTGGTCCCTGAGAAGGACCTGTGGAAGTCATGTGACCAAACGAAGCCAATCAGAGCTCTTTCCTCAGACATCTTGCCTAGAGCTAGGGAAGAAATAGGTTGTTCTTTTGGGTCATGGACCGAAGGTCCTTATCTGGGACTGCTAGGTGCCATATGCTCTGCCTTATGGACAAGTCCTGTCTGTTGAAGGAGTGTGTGATGCAGGGCAGAAAAAATATCTGGAATGAGATGGACAGAATCAGACAATCCCACTGGCCTCAAGTTTCCCTAATCCAAGGAGCTGCCCTAATTACCTCTGTCTATTCTGTAAGCAAACCTATCCTCTATGAACCAGGGAACCCCCCTTTTGAATAAGCTGGCAGTCTCTGTCACTTTCAACTGAGAGAATCCTACAGTAAATTCCAGATTCAAACCTAGTCTTTCTCCAGGTTCCATGTTTCTTCTAACCTCTGTTCAACTTTGTCTTCTTCAATGGGGGCAAACATAGCTTTTTTCATTAATGCTCCTCTGCTCCCTGCAGAAAACCCCTGCTCTTCCACCAGCGCCAACAGTTTTTAAAGCTTAGCCCTCCTGCATGAATCTCACCATGCTCTTTTCTTCCTCCTTTCTGTTCTGGTACTTCTTTTGCACAATTCATTTGCTAATGATCATTTACTGCCCTGCACCATAATTTTTCATGTCTCTATTAAGCCTTTGTAACTTTTTTTGTTCTATCGCCTCAATTAAATTATAAGCTTCTGGAGGGCAGATGACATAGGTTATATTTTTAAACACAGATGCTTCAGCACCGTGAGCATGGAGGTGATCGAGAAGCAACTCCAGTTTTGTTCATTTGTACGTGGAGGAGCTGGGATTTGAACCCAGGAAGGATGCCTCCAGAACCCAGGCTTTTAGGTCCTGAACATCCAAAGCCACAGATGTTGGACTGGGGACTCTAAGGAGAGGACCCCCAGAGGAACTTGCTTGTTCATTTGGGTTGATTTGGAGGAAGTCACTTCCCTCAGCAAAAGCAGCCACATCTGCCCGGCACCAGGCAGGATTCCCAAAGGAAACAGAAGCCTCCTTTATAAAGCTAACAGACATGATGTAAGTGCAAGTCGTTAACCTTGATTCCCTCGCCTCACTTCCTTAGAATGCTGGGAATGATGGAGGCTGCCCTCCCAAGATCCAGAGCTCAGGCTCCCAACTGATGTGAAACTCAAAGCTCTCCAGAGCCACTGCCTGGGGAAAATCCTTCAGCCTCTGCCCCAGCTACAGATGCACCCTCACCCGGAGGGGCTGCACCTCCTACAGGGAGAGTCAGAACCAAAGACCCACGGGAACCCTGGGACCTGGTCCCTGCCCTCAGAGAGTCTGGAATTTACTTGAGGACACGACTCACGTCCACACATGAAAACCTGTTTGGAATATTTATGAGACTCTCAGCACCCCGTGTAAACAAACAGTGCATGCTGAGTACTGATAGAGACAGGCTGTCTTGGAGCAGGAAGGGACCTTGCAAATTATCTAGTCCAGGGGTCACTGAATGGCGGCTTGTGAACTGAAATGGCTTGTAGATGCATGTGCTTAACTCAGGCACTGTTTTGTGTTGCTTTTATTTCATTTGAGTCAACTTTAAATGTGGGGATAATTCATATAAAATAGAGGTCTGGGCTTCTTTTAAACAAGGAGGTGATCTGGCAGCCCTGGGCTTTTATTTCCTACATGGCAACACCCGGAATGAGCTAAGAAAAAGACCCTCTCAGGAAAGGACATGCGGTTTTCAGTTGGCCAGAGTCCTCCCCAGTTTCTGTTGCCTCCCCCACTGTGAGGGCTAGTGTCATTTGCATCGTGTTTTTTGCACGTGGGCCCTTATTTTCCTTAGAGTGGAAAACTCACTCTTTACTTGCTTTTCTCATTTAAATAATCTGCCTCATGCATTACACTTCTGAACATGTGATCCCTGCTTTCCTCCAAACTCTGTAGTTAATGAAATTGAGACTCAGAAAAAAAGATTGAAGCCCGGCAGCACAGAACTATTGCTGGGCTCAGTCCTCCTCAAGAGGCCTGGAGGCCTGGGTCTCAAACCCATCACTAATACCTGTTGACTCTATATTCCTGGGAAGGTTGCATCTTCTGAGCCTCAGTTGGCCCATCCGTAAAATAGGCACAAGAATAACCATTCTACGGGCTTCTTGTGAGGTTGAACGGAGATAACTCCAGCACTCTGTAGACTTTAGAAAGTGCAGGGAACCATAGTAACATATCTGTCCATACAGAGCTCTGACACTCCTGTCTTCCTAGTTTGTATTTAATCCGGACCTCACAGCCCCTGCTACTGGCTTACTTAAATCTTTGCAGTGCTAGAAAGAACTTTTAGACTATTATTTCCCTCATCTCCCCTCTGTTTAGGTTGGATAACAGAAAGATTATATTCTTTTTTTTTTTTTTTTTTTTTTTTTTTAGACAGAGAGAGCATGCATGCAAGCAGGTAGGGAGGGAGAGAGAGGGAGAGAGAGAATTCTAAGCAGTCTCCATGCCTGGCACGGAGCCCAGCGTGGGGCTTGATCCCACAACCCTGAGATCATGACCTGAGCCACAATCGGGAGTTGGATGCTTAACCAACTGAGCCCCCCAGGTGCCCCCAAAAGATACATTCTTGGCCCTGCACCATCTGTGCTTTAAGTAATTTATTGATGTATCTTCCAGTGCATATTTTTATGAACATACTGCCCTGAGTCTTAATGATTGCAAAGAGCACATAATTTCTTTTTATGGCCAAAAGTAGCAATAACAAGTGATATTTGCCGAGCTATCATTTTGGGCCAGGCACTGTGCAAGGCAGATCCTTCCCATGCATTTCAAGTTCATGGTGGCCCTCTAGAAGGTGAGTGTACTGGGTGTCCATCACTATGTAACAAGTCACACCAAAACTTCACATCTTCAAAGAGCAGTAAACATTTATTACCCCACACATAGTCTGCTGTCAGGAATTCGGGAGTGGTTTGGCTGAGTGGTTCTAGTTCAAGGTGTCCCATGAGGTTATAGTCTTACCTGAAGATCTGACTGAGGATGGAGGATCTTCTGCTAGGGTCTCTCACTCATGCGGCTGGCAAGTTGGTGCTGGCTACTGGCAGAAGCCTTGTTCCTTCCCATGAGGACCTCTCTGCATACAGCTCTCTCTGCATATCCTCATCACCTGATGCCTGGCTTCCCCCAGACTGATCCAAGAAAGAGCAAATCTCCAAGGCAGAGGCTGCTGTGTCCTTTATGGCAGGCTCAGAAGCAATGTGCCATCATCTCAGTAATGTCTTATTGGTTGTGTGGGTCAGCCCTATTCATAGTTAGTGTGGGCCACATATGAACTTGGATATCAGGAGCAAGGATGATTGGGGGCCATCTTGGAGGCTGGCTAGCACAGCAAGGAATCTTATCATTCCCATATTAAAAACAGCAACCAAGGCTTGGAAGGATTGCATAACTCATCTAAGAGTACACGGACAGTATTGGCAGATCTGGGATTCATGCTGAGATTTGTTTATTTATAAGTATGCGAATACGGACTCTCAACCAACAGCCATACAGCATCCCAAGTATTTTCAAAACTGCAAAGCACTCCGCAGACCCATTCTCTTAGTCAATAGGATGCTCTGGGAATAGGTGTAATTTTGATGATGAGAAAGAGACCATTCATTCACTCACCCATTCTTTCGTTCATTTATGTATCTAACAAATATTCGTGGAGTGTTTGCCAAATTGCTCCGCGGATATTTGTTAAGTACCTAATGAATGACTCGGCCAAAATCACACAGCTAATAAATGCAGAACACGGTACAAACCCAGATCTGTATGACTCCTAGTACAGTGCTCTTTCCACCATCTGTAAGGTTGTTTGGAATTTATTTTATGTCTTCAGAGCATCTTGATGAGGCCCAGAGAAGTGAAGTGACTCTCCACAGTTGGAGGAGGCACCAGTTTCCTCCCTCTAAATAGCTCTGAGCCTTGGAGCAGACAGGCATTCAGACCTGCAAGAGAGATTCAGCTGGAGTCATGACGTGTATCTTACAGAGTTTATAATTATGGGCATCATGTCTCCGCCTCAACAAGTCCCAGGCTCTAATTGAAAGTATTGTAGATGGCCAACAAGCACATGAGAAGATGCTCAACATCACTCATCACTAGGAAAATCTAAGCCAAAACCCACAGTGAGATACCACTTCATATCCATTGGGATAGCTACTAGGAGAAAACCAAAATAACAAGTGTTGATGAAAATGTAGAGAAATTAGAACCCTCGTGCACTGTCGATGGGAATATAAAGTGGTGCAGCTGCTAATGAAAACAGTAAGGCAGTTCTCCTCCAAAAATTAAAATTAAAATTACCTTGTGATTCAGCAGTTCTGTGCCTAGATATATATGCCACAGAATTGAAAGCAGGACTCAAAGAGCTATTTGTATAACCATGTTCACAGCATTATCCAGAATAGTTAAAATGGAGAAGAAACCCAACGGTCAGGCAATGGATGGGCCAATAGACAAATATGTCATGAAGAGATACACTGGAATATTACTCAGCCTTGACGAGGAAGGGAATTCTGGCACCTGCTACAAAATGGATGACCCTTAAAGACATTATTCTAAGTGAAATAAGCCTATCACAAAAGTATAAATACTGTAATGACTCCACTTATATGAAGTGCCTACATAGTCCAATTTGTTGAGATGGAAAGTAGAATGGGCTTAGGAGGTAGTGAGGAAGTATTTATTGGGGACGGAGTTTCAGGTATGCAAGGAGAAAAGCATTCTAGAGATGGGTGGTGTGGTGGTCATACAACACTGCCAATGTATGGAATACCACTGGACCGTACACTTAAAAATGGTTATGCTGGTGAATCTTATGTTATATATATTTCATTATAACTTAGAAAAATATTATTGTAAAAAGATATTGTTGTGTTATGTAATTACACCTTGAAAATAACCTCAGTGACAGCTCATCTTATGGAAGAAGAAACAGATTCCAAGATGCTAAGTCACTTGCTCAGAATCACATAGCTGAGAAGAGACAGAGCTGGAGGATTTCAACCCAAATCCTTTCCATTAAAATACTCAGCCTGTTTTTCTCCTGCTCCTGGATTTGCTGCCCTAGGGAGGCCTGGTAACCATTTCGATATTGCTGGGCAGCCATTTGTCAGTCAGTGAGTGCTTTGGGGAGGCAGTTGGCTTTCGTGGTCTGAGATCAGGCAAGGGAAAAAGAAGAGGCACCGGGCACTTTGGGGATGGTTGTGATCAGGCAGCGTGTCTGCTATGAGGGCATTCCTTCTAAACCATTTGGGGTGGGCCTTGGCTGTACAGCTGGGATAATTGGCCAGCCCAGGAACACCAAGAAAGACATTTACAGGTCCAAATGCTACTGTTGGATATTTTCCTGCACCAGCTGGGCCAAATACTCTGTTTTTGAAAACCCTCAACATCCTGGGACTCTCTTTTATTTAACTCCCAGATAGGAGGGGTGCTGAGCATCATCATGGCTCGAGGAAAGGGAATGGGAGCTGACTGGGGGCTCTCCCCTCTTCTCTCCCTTGCCTTCCAAGCTTTGTGCTTATATTTTCCACCTGCAGCCCCTTGCTGGGAGAAGTGACACGTTCATTCAGAACAAGTGAAAAGGAGGCTATGCTTGGCTTAATGAGAAGTGACCAGGGAACACGCTGGATTAACCAAGGGAGACTGTAAAGTGCTGGGTAAATATCAGTGGCTGGACGGCTGGTGGTGGGAAGGCATTTGAGCCGGTCCGGAAGCAGCCGCAGCTCCCGGAGGCGAGGCTGAGCGGGCAGCCTTGCAGCCCACTCAAATGTGGGAATTGGGGGTTGAGACAGACGAGCTGGTTCTGAAAAGAACTTCCAGGCCTTTCTGGGCCTGGCAACAGCTTCTTTCTGGTTAAGATTCTGACACCAATTCCAACCTCACCACACCAAGCAGGTCTCTCCGACACCAGCTGGGGGTGGGAGAAATTGCTAGAGCAGCTCACAGAACTCAGAGAAACATTTTACTTACCAGATTACCAGTTTATTATCAGAGGATATAACTCAGGAACAGTCAGGTGGAAGAGATGCGTATGGAAGAAGGCAAGGAGCTTCCATGTTCCCCCCCCCCAGGCAGGCCACTTTTCCCTGAATCCACAGTTCACCAACCTGGAAGCTCCTAGAACCTGTCCTTTTGGGTTTTCCTGCAATCTCATTACATAGGCATAACTGATTAACTCATTAGCCATTGGTGATTGAACTCAGTCTCCAGCCCCTGCCCCCTCCCTAGCTCCTCCAACCACACGGCTTGCTCCCCTGGCCACTAGTCTCCCTCCTTGGGTAAGCTGGGGGCTTTCCAAACATTTTCAGAATGTTTCCTCATTAACCTAACAAGACACCATCATCTTTTCATCACTTAGGAAATTCCAAGGGTTTTATGAACTCTGCCAAGAATGAGGACAAAGACCCAAAATACATTTTTTATTATAAATTTCACTAACGTGCCCATCATCCCTTATCAGGGAAGTGCAAATCAAAACTACAATGAGGTATCACTCCATACCTGTCAGGATGACTAAAATCAACATCACAAGAAGCAATAGGTGTTGTCGAGGATGCGGAGGAAAAGGATCCTTCTTGCGCTGGTGGTGGGAATGCAAGCTGGTGCGGCCACTTTGGAAGATAGTATGGAGGTTCCTCAAAAAGTTAAAACTACCTTATGATCCAGTAATTGTGATACTGGGTACTTACCAAAAGAACACAAGAACACTGATTCAAGGGGATGGATGCGCCCCTGCATTTATAGCAGCCTTATAGCCAAGATTTGGCAGGAGCCCAAGTGTCCATTGATCGATGAATGGATAAATAAGGTGCGGTCTATATATATGTATATATATATGTACATATATATACACAATGGAATATTACCCAGCTGTGAAAAAGAATGGACTCTTGCCATTTGCAGTGACGTGGATGGATCTAGAGAGTATAATGCTGAGTGAAATAAGTCAGAGAAAGACGAATGCCATATGATTTCACTCATAGAAGGGTTTTAAAAAAACAAGCCAAGGAGAAGCAAGAGAGAGACAAAGCAAGGAACAGTCTCAATTATAGAGAACACATGGATGGTCACCAGAGGGGAGGTGGTGGGGGGATGGGTGAACTAGGTGATGGGGGTGAAGGAGGGCACTTGTTGGGATGACCACAGGGTGACGTGTGGAAGTGTTCAATTCCTAGACTGTGTCACTGCATTGCACACCTGAAACTAATGTAACACTGTATATTAACAAATAAATTAAAATAAAAACTTTTTTAAAAAATTACAGTATCACACTGGCTTATAAGGGTGGGAGCCCTGGTCAAGGAAGGAAAAAAGGAAACTTTATTTATGGAAAACTTAGCAGAGTTTCCTGACTCAGCAGAGCCAGGTCTCCCGCTGAGTGATTCTGCATGCGGGTGGCCAGAAGCACCGATGTTGCACGTGTCCACCTTTGGACCCTGCTTCTGTCCCTTGATAGCTAATTGAACTTGGAGTTGCCTTTGACCTTTCTGAGCTTCATGTTCATCATGTATAAGAGGGATTAACGATACCCATCAGATGGGTTTGTTGCGGGACCTGGAGAGGACGAGGCCTGTGTCTGGCACAGAGTCCACACCCAGTACATGGCATTTGTTGATGCCATCGCTACCACTGTCCTCTCCAGGGGTCATTGTCCCGGTGTTTATGAGAAATAATCAATCACTGATGGGTCTAGAGAGAAGCACAGAGGGCAGGTAACTTTCAGTATCGGTTATCTTTCTTTCCTCTTACAGCAGGGGCCAGCAAACTTTTTTCTGTAAAGGACCACATAGTAAATATTTTTGGCTTTGCCAGCCAGGTAGAGTCCATAGCAACTGCTTAACTCAAAACCATCCACAAGGAAACTGCCCAATAAGTGGGCAAAGCTGTATGCCATAGGCTGGCTTTGGAGCCTAGCCATCGTTTGCCAACTGCTGTGTGACAACACTTTGACTCTTCTGTATGATTTGATCCCTTTTCATCTTATGTTATATAGCTCGAGGTGAATGTGCTCGATCTGAATGGAAGCTCCTAGAAGTCAGGATGCATTCCAGAATTGCTCTTGTATGTTCTCAGCTTCCTTGCAATGGGGAACTCATTGGATGAGTATCATGGGATGCTTAGTGCAGTGCAGTGGAATGGTTAAGAGCACAGTGTTCCAAGTCATAAATGCCTGGGTTCAAATTCTTACGACCCTAGTCAAGTGATTTCCCTTCCCTGAATCTCAGTTTTGCAACTGTAAAGATGCAGGTGTGCAGGGTGCCCGTTTCATTAGGTTGCTGGAAGGACTGAGTAATCACAGTGCCTGGCAGGTGGCAAACACTGAGTAAGTGTTAGCAGAAGGGGCAGGTCCCTGAACTAGAACCGACATAGACCAGGTATTCAATGAGTATTTGTGGAATGCCATTCATGAAGCCCAGGGGACAATCTCTTTCTTTCTCTGGGCCTCAGTTTCCTTATATGCGCAATGGCAATAAGGAAATGTGTTCTGGTGATGTCATAAGAACCCCTTTGTAAATCATGCAGCTTCTCTCACAATTGAGCTGTTTTTTTTTTTTTAAGATTTTATTTATTTATTAGAAAGAGAGAGAGAGAGAGCACAGGCAGACAGAGTGGCAGGCAGAGGCAGAGGGAGAAGCAGGCTCCCTGCTGAGCAAGGAGCCCAATGTGGGACTCGATCCCAGGACGCTGGGATCATGACCTGAGCCGAAGGCAGCTGCTTAACCAACTGAGCCACCCAGGCGTCCCTTGAGCTGTTTTTATAAGTAGCATCTTCAGTATCCTTCTCCTCCTCCTCATCTTAGTAGCCCCCAGCCCTCAGTTCTCCCTCCCCTCATCCTTTTTTGTTTTTTTAAAGATTGTATTTATTTGACATAGAGACAGCAAGAGAGGGAACCAAGCAGGGGGAGCGAGCGGGAGAGGGAGAAGCAGGCTTCCCGCTGAGCAGGTAGCCCGATGCGATGCCAGGCCCGATGCCGGGCTCGATCCTAGGACCCTGGGATCATGACCTGAGCCTAAGGCAGGCTCTTAAGGACTGAGCCACCCGGGTGCCCCTCCCCTAGTGCTTTTAGATAAAGGTTTATCAGCTTTGGTACTATTGACATTTGGGGTAGATCTATGTTATGAGGGGCTTGTCCTGTGCATTGCATGATGTTTAGTAACATCCCTGAGTCCTACCCATTAGATGCTAGATGCTCCCCTCACCCCCCACCAGTTGTGACAATCAAAAATGTTTAGAGACATCATCACATGTCCCCTGGAGGGCAAAATTGTCCCCTGCTTAAAATCCATTGTATTAGAACAAGCCTAACATATACAGCAAGGCAAAATCTTGAAAGAGGATCAAATCTAGGGCATTCTGTGCTGCAGGAGATGGGTGGGGAAGTGATTACTCTCTCTGCAGAGATTCCAGCATGGTGAAGTGTGACCTTGGACAAGTGACTTAGGCCTCCATGCATCTCGGTTTCCTCCTAAGCTAGGGTAAAAATTCCTACACCCCTAGGGTTGTGGGGAAGACTCAGTGGAGTCATATAAACAAATTGCTAAGCACACAGTAAGCACTAAACAAATCATAACTATTCTTTTTACTGCGTTTTCCAGTGGTAATTGATAATATATTAAAATTCCCTTCTGCCTCTGGAATTTCGAGTTTCTCTTCAACAATTATCACACAGTTTGCAGACTGGGATGACTGAACTGAGATCTGATCTTCAGACTTGTTGTATTAGGCGGGCGATGTGATTTAAAAATGTTTGCATCCATAGCTTTTATGTAAATGTCAGGCAATTTCGCCTTAAGTTCCAGGTTGGGGGCTTTTCCTGGAGAAGTGGATCAACAGCTGGGGCTGGAGACCCTGGTGGCAGCTGGTGGCTGGGGCTGGTGGCCACCACCTCCCTTAGGTGGGGAGCGTGCTCTTCTGTCCCCCTAACACCTCGCCAGGCTCATCTCAGCTTACTGAATGGTGTTGGCCTCTTGGTACCCGCAGGTATTCGAGCTTGCAACTCCTGTATCTGGAATTCTTTCTCAAGATTCTTTTGATCATTTCTCAAGATCATTTGCTCTTTCTCAAGATCATTTGATGATTCTTATCCAGGTGTTTCCGTCCTTTACTTAACACCCAACCTCCTTCCAGCCTGAGAGGGTGAGCCACTTAGGACTCACGCTGTCTAATCTTAGTGTCCCTTTGACCGTCTCACTCTTGACGAGGAGTCAGGCAGGACTGTCTCCAAACAGTCATCTCATTTGGGGTGCTGTGCAGGTCTGAGGCTCCAGGACCCCCATCCTGTCATCTCTTCCCATTCTTCTGACCCACGTCCTCCCCGAGTCCAATCTCCCCCAGCGAAACCAGAACTGGCAGCTTCTCGACAACCGTTTATCAGAAGCGAGGAAATAACAGCTTTTAAACACAGTTCTTAGGCATGAAGACTGTGATCAGATTCCGAACCATTTCCAGAAGTGCCCCTTGGGGCCCAGGGGGAGACGTGGTTTCCATGATAACAACTCCTTGCTGGCTCCTGTCTCCAGTCCCTCAGAAGGGAAGGCAGATCTTACCTCCCAGTGGCACTGGAGGAAATTTAAATACAAAAACCCTGCCAGGGGGCACCTGAGTGATTCAGTGGGTTAAGCCTCTGCCATTGGCTCAGCTCATGGTCTCAGGGTCCTGGGATCCAGCCCCACATCAAGCTCTCTGCTCAGCAGGGAGCCTGCTTCCCCCTCCCCTCTGCCTTTCTCTCTGTCAAATAAATAAATAAAATCTTTAAAAATTAAAAAAAATACTTTCCAGGTATGACATGTATAGAAACACCCGGGACCCCTTGAGGGTAACCTATAATCAAACGTGTTGTGGGTTAACACAGCTGTAACCGAGCGCCTTGTAGTGCTGTCACCTCTGGACACCCCTTCTGGTTTGCCCAGGCCAGGGGGCCAACTATAGGGATGAAGGGAGCTGTGAATGGGGAGAAAGACACAGTTCTTTCCTGACAGGGTAAGTGCCTCTCCCTCAGACTATCTTGGGTCTTATGTGCTTTCCTGGGAGCAATAAAACACTAAGTAGACAAAAGAGAAACCAGAAAATTAAACTAGGAAAGGCTGGGGTGGTTGGGAAGATGCTTCATAGATAATTATCATATATGCAAATTACATCGAGTTCTCTGGTATCAAGAAAGCACTCCATGTTAGTGATAATATTTATTATTATCTGATCGGCTCTGCTTCAGAGGCAGCGGTGATAACTGGGGCAAACTTCTATGGAATACTTATTCTGATTTATGCTCATGCTCTTAATTCTCAGAAC